>ML866798.1:12162-24037 GCA_009831015.1 Picea engelmannii
ATTTAGTGAGCTTAGTTTCCAACAATGACCAGAGACTCGACCAAAATGTGTTGAGGAACTTATTGTCCTGATCAAAGATGATGGTCTATGGTATCCCAAAATGGACCCACACTTGTTTGAAGAAGAGCTTGGCAGTATCTGTCACTGTGATGCTCTTCTTGCAGGCTGTGAGAATGGCCATCTTCGAAAACTGGTCAACCACCATAAATACATAATCACTTACTTGCTTGGTGGATGGAATTCCAGACAGGTAATCCATCGAGATGAATTCCCAAGGCCTCTTGGGAGTAGGAAGAGGGGTGTATAAGCCTTGATTCTTGATGGTTGTCTTGGAAATGTCACATACATTGCAAGATCTGATATACTTGCTAACATCTTGTCGAAGTTTTGGACAATAAAAATGTTTTTGTAGAATGACCACAATTTTCTCGAAGAAAAAATGTCTTGCCACTCAAATGTAGTGAACCTCCCAAATCATCTTTGAACGCTCACTAGTAGGAACACAGAGGTGTCCCAAATGGCATAACAGTCCATCTTGACTATGGAAATCGGTGACATTTGCGCATGTACCCAAGATATTATAAATGGTGGCGAAGTTAGTATCTTGCTAATAAAGTTGGGGCCACTCAAATGCCTCATGCCCACAAGAATGGAGCATGGTGGTGAGTGAAACAATGGAAGGTCGACTAAGGAAGTGAGCGACATGATTTGTGCTCCTTATCTTATACTTGATGTTGAGATGGAACTGCTGCAGGTATGTGGAGCACTTTTGATGGTGTTCATTTTGCAACTTCCCCTATGTATATATGAACTTCAGGGGCTTGTGATCAGTGTGGATGATTGTCTCCTTTCACAGAATGTAATGTTTCCATTGATGAAGGGATTGCACAATGGAATACATTTCCTTTTCATAGGTGGGGTATTTCGGGGTGGTATCTGAGAGTGCCTCACTATGGTATGCTACTCGATGACCATGCTCAATGAGAAATGAAACTATAGCATAGTCAGATGCATCAGTCTCAATCTCAAATGGTTTTTTTAGATTGGGTAAGGAGAGTAATGGAGCTGAGCACAAGCAATGCTTCAGATCATCAGATCCTCATTTTTGTTCCTTCCCCCATGTGAAATTTTTCTTGCCACTTCCCTTGGTCACTTGGTTGAGGTCCCATGCAATATGGGAGAATCCCAACATGAACCGTCTGTATAAGTTATCAAGTCCCAAGAAGATCTGAAGATCAGTTAGTGTGGTTGGGGCTGTCCCATCATGGATGACTTGGATATTAGTTGGATCCACATGTACCCCATGCTCATCAATAATGGAGCCCAAGTATTGGACCCTATTCATGGAAAAGGATCATTTTTCCAAGTGTGTATATAGCTTGTGCTGCCGTAGAGTGCTCAAAACATGCTAAATATGCTGCATGTGTTCCTCCCAAGTTCTACTGAAGAAGAGGATGTCATCCAGATATACGACCACAAAATATTTGGTGAATGGATCTCAATAAAACATCCATAAACCTCATGAAATTTGTTGGTGCATTTGTTAATCCAAAGAGCATGAACAACCATTCGAATAAAACTTCTTTAGATCTGAAAGTTGTCTTCCATAGATAAGTCAGTTCGATAGGAACCTCGTGGTAGCCAGACTTTAGGTCAATCTTGCTGAATAGAGTCACGTTAAAACCATTTGTGTTATTGATAAATTATTTTATAAAGAAAAATCTCCAAGATTTACAGAGGTAACCATACTTATCGTTCTCTTTTCTTTTTAATGAAATACATAACTTTATCATTTAGTTATATTATGACCATAACAATGACATCGTTGTCGTCTCTTCAATTCGTGCATTATATGTATGCATTCTTCTCTATGTATATTTATTCTAGAGATTTCTTATGGCCATGTCTATACATTTCTCCTATGTGTTGCATGTACTCAATTTTCTACCTTTGTGTATATTTTGAAGTTATCTATGAGAATAGATATATCATCCTTGATATTAGTCTGTTCATTATATATAAACTAATTTTTCTCTCTGTTTCTTTATAATAGAAGATCTATTGGATTTACATATAGTCTGTTTAAAACACTTCACATCAAATATAGATAAAATCATTATCGTCGATATTTATCATGGAAAATATATAGTATAATGATACATGCTAGCAATGTTATATATATTGATATATTAGATTGAATGACAATTAAAATAATAATTGAATAACTATAACTTATATCTTGACACTAAGCAATTCGAAATAGATTATCCATAGAATCTTGAAGAAATAATATTCAAATTCATACTGTAAAAAAACATGTAACTGAATTTCCTTAGGAGAAAAGACATGTAAAATGGGTTGTTCCTCTCAGCCTTAGAACATAGCATGACATGGATTTATGAGCGGAATGAAATGAATAACAAAATGAATACAATAACATAGAGATATTGATAACATCAATAAATATGCAGTGAACAATAACTTCTATTGAATAAATAAAATAGGCTAAAATTGTAAAAATGCAAAACTGAAAACAACTTGCTCGAATGGTGGTAGCTATATATGAGAAGAGATGCGGCTACTACGCACATCCCTCTGAGAAGAATGATTACAATGAGACTCGAGAGTTATTTCTAACATTACTCATGAATGAAAAAACCCTATACATCCAAAAACCTAACCCTAGGATATGAAACGCCAAAAGTTATGTGGGCCCCGATGTGTAAGTTGGTACCTCAACTTCCTAGGGTCGTAACTTTTGCATACGACGTTCATGTTAGGCATGTGATAGCCCGTTGGAAAGATATTTTCGAGAAATACACATTATTCCATAAAAATATAACCATGTTTACAATTTGAATATGGCAAGACAAAAAAAAAACCATATTTTATGGCCTCAAAATGACCCAAGAAGTACAAAAGATGTACTGACATGGAAACTGCCAAAATAAGCCAGTTGGAATAGGTGGGTGACCACCAATATCCACCTGGATATTGTGTAGGGATTTGGGATAGACGTAGAAGTGAATAACCTACAATTACAAAGAAATGTCATCATTACAGAGAAAATTGTTGAACTAAAAACTATCAAGTGTAGCCAGTTGGAATAGGTGGGTGGCCACCCATATCCACCCGGATTAATCCTTCCCCCTTAGGAAGAAATATTTTAAATTGCATTGGGTGCCCCCATCAGGTGAGGAAATGTTTGTTGAATTTTTCCATGAGTGAGTCGCTTGCCTTGGTGCAGGAGCTTTCCTACCTTGACAACCTGATAAATATGGATCCTTTGCTGGCGAGTTCCCTTGAACTGTGTGTCCACTATTTGATTAGTGGATGACTGTTCCATGCAGTCAGGGTTGAGATCTATTGGTATCAACTAATTTTTGATCTCAGAGGTGTCTAATAATGGTGGAAAATATCGTCGGAGGAGTTCCACATTAAATAATGAGTGCAAGCCAAGGAAGGGGGGATTGTTGAGCTCAAAAAAATTGTCACCCATAGCCTTGATGATAATATAAATCCCATAGAGAAATAGGCAGAGCTTTCGATGGGGCCCTGTAAGGCTCTCTTTTTGCAAATTTAACCAAACCTTGTCTCCCACCTGAAACATGTGTGGTACTTGGTGTTGATCATGGAGTTGCTTGTACCTAGCATTGGCTTTCTGTAAAATATCATGGACTTGTTGGCAGATGTGTTGAATGTGCTCAATGAATCAATTGGATTTTTCAGCCTCAGATTGAACATGGGAATATTTTGTTTGTGTGGTTGCAAGAGGTAGTGCAACATTAATTGGACCCAAGGGCTGGAATCCCAACCCCACCTAAAATGGGATATGGTCGATGGATATATGGAGAGCCATGTTGTAGTTGTGATAAAAATAGGGAAGAATCTCATCCCAAGTACATGGATTCTTAGAGTTATACATACGCATAATGTGCACAATCATCTGATTGCCGACATTTGTTTGGCCATTGGTTTAAGGGTGGAAGGTAGTAGATTTAGTGAGCTTAGTTTCCAACAATGACTAGAGACTCGACCAAAATGTGTTGAGGAACTTATTGTCTTGATCAAAGATGATGGTCTATGGTATCCCAAAATGGACACACACTCATTTGAAGAAGAGCTTGGTAGTATATGTCGCTGTGATCCTCTTCTTGCAGGCTGTGAGAATGGCCATCTTCGAAAACCGGTCAACCACCATAAATACATAATCATTTACTTGCTTGGTGGATGGAATTCCAGACAGGTAATCCATCGAGATGAATTCCCAAGGCCTCTTGGGAGTAGGAAGAGGGGTGTATAAGCCTTGATTCTTGATGGTTGTCTTGGAAATGTCACATACATTGCAAGATCTGATATACCTGCTGATGTCTTGTCGAAGTTTTGGAAAATAAAAATGTTTGTGTAGAATGACCACAATTTTCTCGAAGAAAAAATGTCTTGCCAGTTGAATGCAGTGAACCTCCCAAATCATCTTTGAACGCTCACTTGTAGGAACACAGAGGTGTCCCAAATGGCATAACAGTCCATCTTGACTGTGGAAACCGGTGACATTTAAACATTTACCCAAGGTATTATAGATGGTGGCAAAGTGAGTATCTTGCTAATAAAGTTGGGGCCACTCAAATGCCTCATTCCGACAAGAATGGAGCATGGTGGTGAGTGAAAAAATGGAAGGTCGACTGAGGAAGTGAGCGACATGATTTGTGCTCCTTATCTTATACTTTATGTTGAGATGGAACTGCTGCAGGTATGTGGACCACTTTTGATGGTGTTCATTTTGCAACTTCCCCTATGTATATATGAACTTTGGGGGCTTGTGATCAGTGTGGATGATTGTCTCCTTTCGCAGAATGTAATGTTTCCATTAATGATGGGATTGCATAATGGAATACATTTCCTTGTCATAGGTGGGGTATTTCGGGGTGGTATCTGAGAGTGCCTCACTATGGTATGCTACTCGATGACCATGCTCAATGAGAAACAGAACTATAGCATAGTCAGATGCATCAGTCTCAATATCAAATGGTTGTTGTAGATTGGGTAAGGAGAGTAATGGAGATGAGCACAAACGATGCTTCAGATCATCAGATGCTCATTTTTGTTCCTTCCCCCATGTGAAATTTTTCTTGCCACTTCCCTTGGTCACTTGGTTGAGGTCCCATGCAATATGGGAGAATCCCAACATGAACCGTCTGTAGAAGTTGGCAAGTCCCAAGAAGCTCTGAAGCTCAGTTAGTGTGGTTGGGGCTGTCCCGTCATGGATGACTTGGATATTAGTTAGATCCACATGTACCCCATGCTCATCAATAACGGAGCCCAAGTATTGGACCCTATTCATGGAAAAGGATCATTTTTCCAAGTATGCATATAGCTTGTGTTGCCGTCGAGCGCTCAAAACATGCTAAATATGCTTCATGTGTTCCTCCCAAGTTCTGTTGAAGAAGAGGATGTCATCTAGATATACGACCACAAAATATTTGGTGAATGGATCTCAATAAAACATCCATAAACCTCATGAAATTTGTTGGTGCATTTGTTAATCCAAAGAGCATGAACAACCATTCGAATAAAATTTCTTTAGATCTGAAAGTTGTCTTCCATACATAAGTCTATTCGATAGGAACCTGGTGGTAGCCAAACTTTAGGTCAATCTTGCTGAATAAATTTCCCCCCTTGAGTTGGTCAAGAAGGTCATCAATTAGGGGAATTTTGTACCAGTTTCTAACTATGATTTTGTTTAATTCTCTGTAATCAATGCAGAGCTGCCAAGTTCCATATTTCTTCTACACAAGTATAATCAGGCTTCCTCAAGGGGAGGAGCTGGGTCTGATGTTCCCCTTTAGAAGAAGCTCTTGGATCTAATGCTTGATTTCATTATTTTGCATCAGCGAGTGATGATAGGCTAGTCCATTAGGAAGAGGTGCACCGATGGTTAGATCAATTGGATGCTTGACTTGGTAGTGCATCAATATCCCGGTAGGTGAGGAGAAGATGTCTCTGTACTCTTCCACGATTCCATCCACTTGCTTCTGTTGTAAAGAGAGGCTCTGTGTATAGGCTAAGGATGTGGAAGCAAACTTTTTCTTACTGTGATCATGGATCACTAAGAAGAAGAACTGCCTGGTATGTTAAATGACCTTACTGCATTTATTAGCAGAGATTAAAGAAACAGTGGTAGGAGACACTGCCTTTGGTATCTTGTACAATTGTATACTCAAAGTAATAATAACACTATGGGGTCTAGACTCATACACAACATGTCACTTCCAAAAATATGGCTTCCCTAAAAGAACATCACAAACTTCAAGTGGAGCAATATCACACAATACCTAGTCTTTGAAGCGCTTGATGTCGTAGGGAAGGCGACACTGTTGGCTAACGCAAAGATTTATTTCTTAGCGAATCCAATCGATGGTGTAGTGTTGCAGGTGAAGTTTCATCGGTAGATATATATGCTTGATGACCTCTACTGAGATCAGGTTCTTATGAATGTTGTTATCGATAATGAAAAGAAGCGGATCCCCCTTTACCCACATCTGTGAGTGAAAGAGGCATTCCCCTTCCTCTGGTTCTTCTGGTTCTCTTAGATAGAATTTGATGGTAGCAACAGTGGCATTGGGTTAGACATCGATAATCTGCTCCTCTCCTTCTAGATTTGATTCAGAGTCAAAATATTCCTTTGACATGGAGCGACATTTTGCGGTGTTGTGCCAATGGATTTTATGGTATTCACACCACTTTCCCATGTCCTTCTTCAACTTCTCATTACCCTTCTTGGGTTGCGGCTTGGACTAGTTTTCTTGAGAGTGGAAATATTTTCTTTTTCCCTTATTTTGTGGGTTGGGGTCGCCTTTTCCGCGCTTCGGCTTTGAGGATTTTGCAGATCCAAACTCTTGCCTCTTTTTCTTGAATTTCTTATCTATCTTGATATGTATCTATAAGCCACACCTAATGATGTGATGTCAATAAAATCCATTTTTTTTAATGTATCTCTGTAGAAAGTCGTTGTATTTGAGCACTAGATGTCGTTCTGATTCTTTGATACCCAATTTGGTGTGCATGGTATGGAAAATATTGGTGAAACATGTTATTTTCTCGTCCCTTTAATGACATAGCTTCCAACATGGTACTATTGTTCTTTACTGACATCGCTAAAGGAATCCCATGTGGGGGAGACCAAAAAGATTGCATATTCCTCTATGGCCCTTTTCTAATAGTAAGTATCCCACCATTCCTTAACATAGGGGACGACCTTGAGGAGTGCAAACCAAGGAAGGGGGGATTGGTGAGCTCAAAAAAATTGTCACCCATAGCCTTGATGATAATGTAAAGTGCATAGATAAGTACACATAGCTTTCGATGGGGCCCTGTAAGTGCTCTTTCTACAAATTTAACCAAACCTTGTCTCCCACCTGAAACATGTGTGGTACTTGGTGTTGATCATGGAATTGCTTGTACCTAGCATTGGCTTTCTGCAAAATATCATGGACTTGTTAGCGGATGTGTTGAATCCGCTCAACGAATCAAGTGGTTGTTTCAGCCTTAGACTGAACATGGGAATATTTTGTCTGTGTGGTTGCAAGGGGTAGTGCAACATTAATGGGACCCAAGGGATAAAATGCCAACCCCACCAGAAATGGGATATGACGGGTGGAGATATGGAGAGGCATGTTGTAGTTGTGATGAACATAGGGAAGAATCTCATCCTAAGTACATGGATTCTTTGAGTTATACATATGCATAATGTGAAAAATCATCTGATTGACGACATTTGTTTGGCCATTGGTTTGAGGGTGGAAGGAAGTAGAGTTAGTGAGCTTGGTTTCTGAAAATGACCAGAGACTCGACCAAAATGTGTTGAGGAACTTATTGTGCTGATCAAAGATGATGGTCTGTGGTATCCCAAAATGGACCCACACTCGTTCGAAGAAGAGACTGGTAGTATCTACCACTGTGATGCTCTTCTTGCAGGCTGTGAGAATGGCCATCTTCGAAAACCGGTCAACCACCATAAATACATAATCATTTACTTTCTTGGTGGATAGAATTCTAGACAGGTAATCCATCGAGATGGATTCCCAAGGCCTCTTGGGAGTAGGAAGAGGGGTGTATAAGCCTTGATTCTTGATGGTTGTCTTGGAAATGTCACATAAATTGAAAGATCTGATATACTTGCTGACGTCTTGTCGAAGAGTTGGACAATAAAAATGTTTTTGTAGAATGACCACAATTTTCTCCACGAAAAAATGTCTTGCCACCCGAATGTAGTGAACCTCCCAAATCACCTTTGAACGCTCGCTTGTAGGAACATAGAGGTGGCCCAGATGGAATAACAATCCATATTGACTGTGAAAATCAATGACATTTGTGCATGTACCCAAGGTATGATAGACTGCGACAAAGTTAGTATCTTGCTAATAAAGTTGGGGAAACTCAAATGCCTCATGCCCATAAGAATGGAGCATGGTTTTGAGTGAAACAATGGAAGGTCGACTGAGGAAGTGAGTGACATGATTTATGCTCCTTATCTTATACTTGATGTTGAGATGGAACTGCTGCAGGTATGTGGACCACTTTTGATGGTGTTCATTTTACAACTTCCCCTGTGTATCTATGAACTTTAGGGGCTTGTGATCGGTGTGGATGATTGTCTCCTTTCGTAGAATGTAATTTTTCCATTGATGATGGGATTGCACAATGGAATACATTTCCTTTTCATAGGTGGGGTATTTCGGAATGGTATGTGAGAGCGCCTCACTATGGTATGCTACTAGATGACCATGCTTAGTGAGAAATGCAACTATAACATAGTCAGATGCATCGGTCTCAATCTCAAATGGTTGTTGTAGATTGGGTAAGGAGAGTAATGGAGTTGAGCACAAGCGATGCTTCAGATCATCAGATGCTCATTTTTGTGACTTCCCCCATCGGATTTTAAAATGTATGAAGTAGGCATACGATAAACTCCTGCCAGACTTACATCCATTCCCAAATAAGTCTGCCTATAGGTATTTATACAACTACTAACAAGTTAAATATTTTAGAACCATTTTGGGTCATTTTTACCACTACGAGACATGCAAATACATTTATATGCATATTTAGATTCAAAAGTATTTAACTGAGAAAATGTTGAACCTAAATTCAGGGAAACGTTTAAACATACAAGCGCATGCCTATTTTCTTAGTGGATTGGAACAACTATAGACATCCAAGTAAGTCAAGAAATAATTTAAAATAGAATTTCTTATGTGAACACCTATTGTTGTCGATACAAAGTTTTCTGAGTTATTTAAACTTCCATGTATAGGGAATTAATTTTTGAATGTCGCATAACTTGAAATCTGAGTCCTTCCATTAAAATTGACTATATAATCGTAGCAAATGATTACAATCGTATTTCATTCCAGTAACGCTCAAATAAAGTCGGGTAATGAAATTTCATCATGTATGTTCCATAGTCCTGAATTTCAGTCTAGAAATTAAATTTGTATATGAGATCTACATAAACAAAACATTGTATTGCATGATAGATTAATAGTAGTGTCCCTATCCAACCTGTGGGTTTCCCCTCTATTTCCTTATGAATTTTAAAATGCAAATAAACAGTTGATAGGAATTGTGGTGTAGAAATTAATACAATTATCCTAGAGGACATGTGTGTCTTTAGAGTAAAAACCTCGATGGTTAATTTCTCCCTTTGAAGTCCATAAGGTGGAACTCGAGTACCTTTCGAATAAGGTCTTGTAATTGTCCAGTCCGTTGATAAACCCCTCACTGCAAGAGAAGATTCAAGATATATAAGATTTATGGAAATAGATTAGAAACAACGAATATCATTGGAAATAGAAAACAATAAAAGAGTAATGATCAAAACGTTCTTCTTATGCGACCAAAATAAATTAAGTATGAAAAATCACTTATCTTGAAATTACTGGGGTTCCTTGCCTCATTGTTGATGCTGATCAAATTATCCTTTAGTGATGGGGAGGAGTGGGTTACGATTTGGGTGATGGGCACCCTCGCCACACGAACAGGGGTCCCATCATTAGTCATTGTGACCAAACATTTATTAAAGCAATATTGAGTATGTAATAAATCTTCTTAATATTCTATAAATAAGTGCCACCTATTTATTCACATAATCCAAGGTGATAAATCATACATATTATAAATCATTTATCACAGAATTGCCCATGTCGGAGTCTGATAGAGTTGTAAGTTACGGGCTTGGGGTAAAATAGGAAATGACAAAAAATCAAACAGGACCGATGCATTGGAGTTCTGAGTATGATTAGCACTATCCTTTTATGATAATAGAGTAGGATTTCCAAACATAAGCAAAAATCCCAGATCAATTCTTTTGAACAAAACGCATAAGACAAGCGTAATAAAACAATGCTTTCGATCAACTCATACGAAATGAATTAACACTATAATATTTAATCCATAGAGAGAGTCAGATGGCTACAATAACTTCTGGTATAAGATGATGTATGTAGCGATAAACTATCACAAGTCAACACAACAACCAGAACCCTAGAAACTAAGGTTCAACCCTACAACGAACCATCATGGGGAAGGTAATTTGGTCACAAGTTCCAGATGTATAACTTCAAGCCCATGGAATTCAGTACAAGGTTAGGTGTACATGACAATCATACATGATCCTGGAATATCAATCAGACTACATTAAGTGAAAGGAATTACATAACCACAGGCGTTATAGTCGATTCTTTACCCATGACGGATCTTGCGATATAGAGTCATATGGGACATAGGTTCGATACCCTCACAGAATGAGACCACAGTTATACCTAATGGTACAAGCACCAAATTAAGAGAATGAGAGGTTTCTCATTACAAACTATTCAAGAATGGCGTTCAAGCAATAAAACCCTATAGTAGCGAATGGTCATCCTCATGGGTTAGATGAGACCACTAGTCACTATGAGATGGGGCTCGACTTTGTCATACAAAACTAGGTTAATGGTATTCCAGAAGCTTAAGAGAAGAGAGAACGAATACATATCTTAATAAAATAATTATAGAGACTATCCCAAACAATTTCATGACTGACCTATCCCAAAAGCTTAATGTAACTCGGCCAGAAAGGTTACCACCGCTTACCTGGTAAAGTAGTGTCGGTTGGGCGAGTAAATGTTTGGTGCTTACATCAGAAAGGAGACCACTTCCTTCCTAGGGTTACACACTGAATGCAGTTGCAGAGTTATCGCATAATGATTTCTTCCCGAAGATAAAAACATCGCACAGGAGAAAAATGATCAATAGCCTCGGGAACCCATTCCTGATGGATTAATGGTCAGAGTTACATATGGTACAAAAACCATCTGATTAGGGTGAGATTTTAGGAATTCAGTGGGCATGAAAGCTGAGTAAAATCATGACATCGATATGACAATCATGACAACTCAGATATGACAATCAACCTTTTCACAAAAATCATGACATCGATGAGTAAAATGCAAAAACTTTCAGAGTAAGGGAAAAATCTTTGCCCTTATGTTTCTCATCTTTTCAATTTCTGAAAAGAAGCTCTAGGCAAGTTGTAAATAGTGAAGACAATTTTTTTTTTGATGAGTCAATAGAGGATGTCATTGATGACATGCGATCTGTTTTAGACCCAAAATCACAGTCACTAATTTCCCTTGATTTTCAAAGTCCAGAACTCGAAACAAGATTTGAATCAGTGGAATGTAATTCTGTAGCATTAGATTATAATTCATTTCAAATTTTGAAGGAGACTCTTCATCAAGTGTTGAAGGATAAACACATAGAAGTCAATTAATTTCATTTGAATCGATGCAACAGTCTTGTCAGTCTTTTTAGGATCCAATAGTTGATCGGTTGG
>ML866799.1:13589-28910 GCA_009831015.1 Picea engelmannii
TTCTTCTTCTAATTTAGAGTAAATAAGTATGTCATCCAAGAATACAATAACAAACTTATCCAAATAATTTTTGAATATGCCATTCATTAAGCACATAAAGACAGTTGGTGAGTTGGTCAGTCCAAATGGCACCACTATAAATTCACAATGTCCATACCTAGTTCTAAAGGTTGGCTTAATGATGTCTTCTTCCTTGATTCTTACCCAGTGGTATCTAGATCTCAATTCTATCTTTGAAAATATCCTTGCTCCTCTTAGTTGATCAAAGAGGTCATCAATTATCGGTAGAGGGTTCATCAATTATGGGTAGAGGTCATCAATTATGGGTCATCAATTAGTTGGTTCATGCTACTCTATACAGACAAATTATTGGTCCGTTGATGTATCTGATGAATACCAGGCCAGATATATGCTTTGATGTAAACACCTTGAATCAGTATCTGGTAAAGCCCAGACATGTTCACCTTGTAGCTGCAAAGCATGTGATGAGATACCTTAAGGGTACATTGGACTATGGTCTTTGTTATACTAGAGATCATGACTTCAGACTGTATGGTTATACTGATTCAGATTGGGCTAGAAGTGCTTCTAATATAAAGAGCACTTCAGGATGTTCTTTCAGTCTGGGTTCAGCCATGACTTCATGGCAAAGCAGGAAGCAATCCAATATTGCTCTCAGCATGGCAGAAGCAGAATACATTGCAGCATGTTCCGCCAGTTGTGAAGCCATATAGCTTCGAAAGTTGTTCACAGGTCTGTTCGATCTGGAGATGGAAGCCACCATGATTCTATGTGATAACCAGAGTTGTATAAAGATGATGGAGAACCCAGTGTTCCATGATAAGTCGAAGCACATAGAGATCAAGTATCACTACATTCATGATATGGTGCAGAGGGGAGCTATAAAGCTCCAATATGTTGGCACAGATAAGCAGGTTGCAGATGTGTTGACCAAGCCTCTGTCTCGTGTGAAATTTGAGTACTTCCGAGACAAGCTTGGTGTTGTCCGAAAGGACCTCCCTCGAAAGGGGGAGTGATGTTGATGATACTATAGTATCCTGACCAACAGCGGGTAGCTCCGTTAGGATTTTATATCTTAGGGGATTGATCATCCCTAGGAAGATCCCGAAGGTCCGGTAAGTGTTGGCTACAGAAGTCACCCCTGGATTGCAGCAGGAGTAAGCCTGAGGCCCATCAGTTTATGTCACGATTTGTTAAAAGGGGGTGATCGAATGGAAGTAAACTCAGAACGATATCCCTCACTCAGAAAACTGGGTTGGAATAGCAAGGACATGCGAGGTCTTGATCTAACTTAAGCCAATAAATTTGTATAGTGGTGAGTAAGTGAAAGAAAAGAAAGGGGAAAAGTCTCAGATATGAGATCCTCTCATACCAGAGAAACTTCAAAGTAAACCTCAAACGTTGCAGAACTAATACAATCAAACATGCAATATATAGTTACAGCAACACCCGACTGGATCATCCATACCCAAGCTTCAGATTCAGAGGAAAAAGGAAAGGAGGAGACTCACCGCCATTAAACAAGAAATCTCAAAATATCATTCTATAACCAGAGAACCAGAGGCTTTGTTAAAGCTTTACAGTCGGGAGCTTTGCTCTACCATCGATCCTTACAAAAATACAAAAACTGAGTATATATACTCAGAGCAATTCGCTCTCTTGGCAGCAAGAGGGTAGATGGGACATTAAAGTCTAACTTAGCGTGCGCAGGTTCTTTTGATCAGTCGAGGACGTCAGATCGGCATGGCTCTTTTGAGAAAACCTGCACACAGGACGATCTTCAGCAAACTGCCTGCCAGCACCTCCATGCCCTGCATTCATGGCTTGAGCTGAGGTCTCAACCACCTGCTCAATATTCATTAACTGCCTTTTCCATGGAGGGTGGTCGAGACTGAAAACATAAAGGAGTGACCCCTTGTCTCTTGAACTCCCGGTAGCCGGAATGCCGAAATGGCTTTTGAGCGCTTTTACATTTCGCGCTTTGGGTTTCGGGGTTTCGAAATGCAATGGAAGAAAGCACCCCTTTGTCACTTGACATCCCGGTAGCCGAAATACCGAAAGGCTACTGGGCGGCTTTTACATTTCGCGCTTCCGGTTTCGGGGATTCCCGTTGCAGTGGAGGAGTGACCCCTTGTCTCTTGAACTCCCGGTAGTCGGAATGCCGAAATGGCTTTTGAGGGCTTTTACATTTCGCGCTTCGGGTTTCGGGGTTTCGAAATGCAGTGGAAGAAAGCACCCCTTTGTCTCTTGACATCCCGGTAGCCAAAATACCAAAAGGCTCCTGGGCGGCTTTTACATTTCGCGCTTCGGGTTTCGGGGATTCCCGATGCAATGGAGGAGTGACCCCTTGTCTCTTGAACTCCCGGTAGCCGAAAACGCGAAAGGGCTAATCATTTCGCGACTTTGGTGATAAGAAATGAGCCCATGCGCTATACCTCGTGCAATTTCGCGACTCAAGCTTTACCCGATGACCGTCGATCTGCTCCTATGGTGGATTCTTGCCGCTGTCAACAAAATGCCCGCTCGCTTGATTTTAGACCCGAAATAGACCTTTTTTGTGTGCTGCACTCGGTGTTCATGACTTGCGAGAATTGACGCTAACATTAGGCTCCATGGGGGATAGAGTCGTCCCTGCGATGCTCTAAGAACTCCTTCTGCAGTTCCAGTTGCCTTTTGTTGGGCTATGGAGTCATTTATTAAGCCAAAAATAAACAAAAAAAACAATAAAAACAATATTTACAAGAAACAGAGGAGCCGTCTAAGGCTCAAACAAAACATTTCTTCAAGAAATGCCCATTGACTGGGCCGTTAAAAACTTCTTCACCCTCCAAATCCTGCAACCTGTACGTGTTATTCAAGAATACTTCAGAGATTTTGAAGGGCCCGATCTAGAGGGCATCAAACTTGTTGTGTTTGCACCTATCCTGTCTAGGTGCATCCCACTTAAGCACCAAATCTCCCAGCTCGAATTCCTCCTTCCTGACCTTCCTGTCAAAAGCCTGCTTGATCTTCTGCTGATGACTGTGAGCTAAGTCCATTACCTGCTCCCTGACCTGTTGCAATTCCACCACTTGATGAATTCTTCTGACCATATGGTCTGGCTCTCCTTCATGATCTTAAAAGAATTTCGCTACAGGTAAAGCGAGCTGAGTGGGAAAAATAGCCTCTGTCCCATAAACAAGTTGAAAAGGTGACGTGCCCAGGGACTTCTTTGTTTTCACTCGATCGGCCCATAGAGCGAACTTGAGCTTTGAATCCCAGGCCCTCTTATTGTCTTCCAATAACCTTTTAATGAGTTTGATTAGACTTTTATTGGAAGATTATGCCAGTCCATTTCCTTGAGGATAATAGGGAGTGGAGTGAATTAGTGAAATCTCGAACTACTCATAGAACTTAACCAGAGGCTCAGACTTGAAAGAAGCAGCATTATCGGTGACAATTCTGCTGGGACAGCCAAATCTGGCTATGATATCCTCCAAGAAGCTGATAATTACTTTGTGCGAAGCACTCCTGGTGGGGGCAGCTTCTATCCACTTGGTGAAATAGTCTGTTGCAGTCAGGATCCATCTATGCTGGCCACTTGAAGGAGGATAAATTTCCCCAATGAAGTCCAACCCCCACTGTTGAAAGGGTGTTGAAGCTACTACAGGCTTTAGTGCCAGAGATTTGAGTTGTTGCTTTCCTGAGAACCTTTGGCATTTGATGCAAGCTCTAACCTCTCTGCAAACATCAGTGAATAAGGTGGGCCAGTAGTACCCGGCCCTGAGAATTTTGTGGGCTATGGTCTTCCAGAAATGATGCCCCCCACAAAGGTCGTTGTGAAAATCAACCATAACTTTCTGGGCTTCCTGTGGATTCGGACACCTCAGAAACACCCCTAGAGGATCTCTCCAGTGCAAGACTTGGTCAATAAGGCAATATCTGACCGCCTTGAGCTTTAAAGCTCTTGCCTTTCTTTTTTCCATTCCATCAGGAGGCTTCAACTCTTGCAGAAAGTACAAAATGTCTCTGTACCAGGTGCATTTTGCTAGTGATAAGCCACCCCGAGAGATTTTGTTGGGCGACTCAGCTTGCTGATTTCCTGAGCAAGTGTTGATGAAGCTAACCCCCAAGGCCTTGCAATTGGATTCAGCCAACAGCTTGGCTAAACCCTGCCCTTTTATCAACTTGGTGGACTTTATCTCCAGGTCAAACTCCAGGATCTTGGCAATCCATTTACCTCTCCTCCCATCTATGTCAGGCTGTATAAGGATGTCCTTCACAGAGGTTGAAGGAACGTATGCAGTCACTCTTGAGTGCAAGACATAGACTCTGGAAGCTTTGAGAGCTTTTACCAAGGCATAGGCCTGCTTCTTCATGATCTCGTACCTGATTTTTGCATCTCTTAATGCCTTACTGAAGAAGGAAATGGGTTGCTCTCACCCTTCCTCATTTTTTTGCAATAAGATCACTGCTACTGTATCAAAAGAAGCAAAAGAAAAAATTAGGAAATCCTTGGAATAATCAGGACTGATCAGCACAGGTGCCTCAGTCAATGCCTTTTTTATTTGGACAAAAGATTCCCTGGGTTCGGCAGTCCATTTTACTTTGTTTCCCTTTCTGAGCATGGTTGTGATGTGTTTCACCAACTCAGCAAAATTTGAGACGAACCTCCTCAAAAAGTTAATCTTCCCTAAAAAAGCCTAAACTTCCTTTCTAGACCTGGGAAGTGACAGGCTCTGAATTGCCTCTACCCTGCTGGGATCAATTCTCACTCCGTCTGCTGATACTATATGGCCTAACAGCTTCCCCTCCTTCATAGCAAACAAAGATTTCTTGGGATTTAAGGACAGGCCAAACCTCCGGCATTTCAAGAAAACTTTCCTCAAGTGACAGCGGTGCTCTTTATCAGACCTGGAGAAGACTGTGATGTCATCCAGATAGATCACCACAAACTGATCTTTCTCCCCGATGAAGGCTATGTCCATGGCTCGCTGGAATGTTGCTCCTGCATTCATTAATCCAAAAGGCATCTTGGCATGCATGAATGTGCCCCAAGGAGTGGTGAAGGTTGTTTTTTCTCTGTCCTCCTGCATGACTGATATCTGGTTATAGCCAGAAAAACCATCAATCATGGATATCCTAGATGCACCAGTTACCCTCTGCAATATGTGTTCCATGTTGGGCAAGGGATAGTTGTCTTTCTTTGAGCTCCTGTTCAGGGTCCTGAAATCGACGCAAAGCCTGATTTCTCCACTTTTCTTCCTCACCGGGACTAAATTGGCCACCCACTCGGAATATCTCAAGGGGACAATGATTTGGGCATCTAACAACTTCTTCACTTCTCTCTCCATGACAGGCAGCAACATGGGATTTATCTGTCTTAGCTTCTGCCTGAATGGCTTAGCCTCTTCCTTCAATGGGATCTTGTGTTCAATGATAGATGTGTCATATGTCTTGAGGTCTTCATAGGTCCATGCAAACACATCAGCAAATTCCCTTAACAACTTGGTATATTTGGCCCTCTGTTCTTTGGTCAAACTGCTTAACAACTTGACAAATTTAGGCTCCTCCTGTGTGCCAATATTGCACTCCGTTGTATCATCTTCTCCACTTGAAACCCCACCCTTTACTGCCACATCATTCCCATCGAACAGTCTTTCTAAAGGGACCAGTCCCTTCAGAAGATGATTGCTAGGCAGATGAATAATATGGTGATTAGCAATTTTATTTAAAAATACCTCAGGGTGAGGGTGACTTTCGAGATCAGGATCCTGATCAATGTGCAATGCAAAAAATTCGTCGACGGACTGAAGAAATTTTTCGATTTCAAGATCGTCTTCGAATACCTTCCAATGCTTGATATTGTCCGGGATGGATGGCCTATATCTTATCTCGACCCCATATTTGATCTTAGGCGGCAGAGGGATCCTTAACAGACTAGCTGAGACAGCTAAGGAATCGGCCAAAGTATTCTCCTCTCTTGGAATAAAAGAAATGTTGAAAGCCAAGAAGAAATTATCAATCAGGTGCCACACCTCATTTCTGTAACCCCTGAGCTGAGGATACTTAGCCTGATAAGCATTCCTAACTTGCTGGACTATCAACTCGGCATCTCTGAACACTGCTACCTCCTTAATTCCCATTTCTTTTGCAGCCCTCATACCCAGAACAAGAGCTTCATATTCTGCCACATTATTGGTAGCTTCAAATTCTAGCTTGTATGACAGGGATATGGTTTCCTGCCAAGGGGACATAAGAACCACTCCAGCGCCAACGCCTTTGCTAGAAGAAGCTTCGTCGAAGAACATTTTCCAAATAGAGGTGGTTGGAAGAGGAATCTCGTGATTAAATATGGGTTGCTTTCTGATTTGAAAAGGGGGTTCAGGAGTCTCAGTGATCTGCAGTAAACTAGACCCCAAATCAGTGTCAAGTGCAAAGATAGGATGATTGGTGGGGTCTGCTTCATCACTAATAATGTAGGCCAACTGAGCTTCTTTGTATAACCTCCTGTGTTCCCCTCCAAAGACTGGAATGGTGGCATATGTGAGATCCATCTGTAATGTTCCTCCCAGTTTTTTAATCCAAGATCTTGATAACAACATGTCGAACTTGGGGGGAACATCAGCTACTACAATGTCCATGACCACACTCTTCATTGGCAGCTGAAATAAAGAGACCACCAAGTCTTTGATGACTCTAAGGCATTGCACCCTCCTTGAATCAAAAGAGTATAAATCGTGATAGGCCTTTGTCACTTCCAGTCCCAATTGTTCCATGACTATTTTGGGCATAAGGTTGTGAGAAGCTCTTGAATCCATGAGGCAATTATGCAGCACTTTATCATGTATGTTCAGGGATGTGTAGAAGGGAGGGGATGAATCATCTCTGTCTTCTACCATGGGACCTAGGACGACTGCTGGATTTTCATCTTGAAGATTTACTGAGTCTGTAGAAGGCTGGGGGGACTCAGATTGTAGCAGCTTGGAGAGGGACCTTTTGAAATCTTCATTTTTAACTAGCTCTGAGAGGGGTACGGGAATTCTAATCTTTTGAATTTCATGCTCAAAACTAAAGGAGGGAAAAGGCTTAGGAGCTTCCCTTACCTCAGAGACAGGTTCTTTGGCTGTTGGCGAAGTATTCTGAGTTTTCTTCTCTTTAGTAGTGATTGTTACAGGCTTAGCAGGTTTTTCCACTATGAGAGGCTGATCATGGCTATTGAAATTTCCTTCTTTCTTCTTTGACCTGAGATGATATCTGTTAGGAGTGTTGTTGGCCCTTTCCCCTTTACCCAACTCGTTGACTTGACTGTTCATAAGGGATTCTTCATATATAGATTGAGTCAAATGGGGAAAAGGGAAAGTGTCTTCAATACAGTGAATTTCAGGGTCGAGCTCATCTATCTCCTCTCCTTCCTCATGAGCAACTAGATTATTTTGGAGAGGGGTTTGAATCCTTTGCTCATCTCTGTCTTTGCTCCTTTGTTCCCTAGGCAAAGCCTGTGGCACATTGTTGCTAGGCCTCCTAAAGCCTTTGTTATCAGTATTTTGGGGATTTCTATACGTGGGCTTCCCTTCCAACTCCCACCTTTCCATTCTAGCCGAAAGCGACTTTAGCACTTTAGTTACCTCGTCCGTCTGAAGGGGAAGGGGAGAGGAATTGGATGGGGAGGCTTCAGGTCTCCTCCTGGATATGTCTCTATCAACCTTACTCCTGAGTCGGTCCACAGCCAATATGTTAGATTCTACTTCCACGGCTGCATCCTGCATGTGAGCCAGAGTAGTTGCTCTCCTTTCCCTCAACAGAAGGCAGAAATCGGGATCAAAAGCACTAGCATAAGTGATTTTATCAGAGGCTTATGAGGGCTTTATTTCAGTGGAGATCTTATTGTACATTTTATTGAATCTCTTGGAGAAGTCAAAGACAGACTCTCCTTCCTTTCTCTTCAAAGACCCAAACTTTGTCATGTAATACATGAAGTCTTTTTTGTCTCCTCACTGTCTCAAAAAGGCATTATCCAAAGCCTCAATCCCATCAATAGATCCAAGAGGCAGGGCCCTAAACCATTTTCTAGCCTCGCCTTTAAGGCTATGGACGAAAATTCTCATCCATACGTCTGCATGCATGATAACATGATCATCTGTAAAACTGTAAAAGGCTTCAAGGTGTTCTTCTGCAGCTATGTCCCCTTCGCCTGTGAACTTGGGCAGCTGCTTAAGGTAGCCATCTGCTAGAAGGGCATTGAGAGGCTGAGGTAACACAAGGGGAGCATACCTAGCAGCTATAATAGCCTCCATTCTGGTCATGGGGGGATTTGCTCCTGCCATAGGAATATTAGGTGGAGGAGAACTCGGAGGAGAAGGAGCTCGAATAGGGGATACTGGAAATGAGCTTCCAGGTGGAAGGGGAAACAATGGGGGAATTCAGAGAGAAGGCTAAAGGGCTTGAGTCAGCAGATGCTTCTCTCTGTGCAGTAGCAGCGACAATAACAAGAGGAGGACTAGTAAAGCTAGGAGTGGGGAAATCTTCTGTGGTCCTAGGTCTACGCTAAGGTACAACTTCAGGGGAGAGGGGTGTGACAAGGATTTCTCCCTCCAATCCCAGACCAGGAGAGGAAAACTCAGCAAGAACACTCTCGAAATTCAGGAAACGGGAAACTTCAGAAAAAGGTCTGCTAGGAAGCTGAGAAGAAGAAAATGGAGTTCCTACAGAAGGAGATGGCAGATTACCTGGTTCGGCGATGGAAGTTTCTCCTTCAGAGGCCTTTCCTTTTCTGAAAATCACCTCCGGATCAGCTTCAGGTGTAGCTAGAGGCAGCTATGGATGGGACCGCGTGTGTCTACCCCTGGAATCCACAACTAAAACAGCAGGTTCGCCACAGTGGAGTCGTCACAATGGATTCGCCAGGTGCATAGTAGCAATCTCGTAAGGCTCTGATGCCTGATGCAGCTTCAGAATCAGAGGCTCAATGTCGTTCAATCCCAGGGAAAATTTTCAACTTCGTCCCCAGCAACGGCGCCATAAATGTTGGCTACAGAAGTCACCCCTAGATTGCAGCAGGAGTAAGCCTGAGGCCCATCAGTTTATGTCACGATTTGTTAAAAGGGGGTGATCGAATGGAAGTAAACTTAGAACGATATCGCTCACTCAGAAAACTAGGTTGGAACAGCAAGGACATGCGAGGTCTTGATCTAACTTAAGCCAGTAAATTTGTATAGTGGTGAGTAAGTGAAAGAAAAGAAAGGGGAAAAGTCTCAGATATGAGATCCTCTCAGACCAGAGAAACTTCAAAGTAAACCTCAAACGTTGCAGAACTAATACAATCAAACATGCATTATATAGTTACAGCAACACCCAACTAGATCATCCATACCCGGGCTTCAGATTCAGAGGAAAAAGGAAAGGAGGACACTAGCCGCCATTAAACAAGAAATCTCAAAATATCATTCTATAACCAAAGAACCAGAGGCTTTGTTAAAGCTTTACAGTCGGGCAATGGCAATCAATGTAACAATGTCAATACTTGAAGCAATGCTTTAGCCAATCTTTCAATTGCTTTAAAGACACAATAAATGTTGCATGGATATGTTTTATAGCATAAAATAGATGACGGCAGCAGTAGGGTTAGTAGATATTAGTCTAAGCTAAGGTTCGAAGGGTTAATAGTTGTTCAAGGTATTGGATGTTTGTATGATCAAGGTGCTCAACACAACAAGTCTTAGATCAGTGCGTTACTAGGGCAAATGGAGTCAAATGGATGCAAATGTTGAAGGGTCGAAATGATAATGATATGGCCAAAGACAAGAGGGCTAAATGTTGAGTTGTTGCTAAAGCAAGGCCTCAACAATGAAACCCTAGGGGAGAAAGGCTCACTAAGGTGTAGAAACCCTAGGCCTTAGTGCTTTCTCCTCCTTCTTTAGCTCAATGGCAAGATAAAAATCGGCTATCTTGAGTAATAATTGTAGCACTGAAGACTAGAGAGTTTGAAGATGAAGTGTTGCTAAGACAAGGCTTCATCTATCAAACCCTAGGGGAAAACAGCTCACCAAGGTGTAGAAACCCTAGGCCTTGATGCGTTTTCCTCCTTCTTAGCTCAATAACAAGTAAAAAAAAACGGCTAGGCTAGAAGAATATGGATAGAGTGTTGCTATGGCAAGGCTCTATCTTACTTAAGCAAATCAAATGGCTCTTAATCCTAGTAGGGACATGAGACAAGGACCTTAGCATGTGCTTGTCACCTAGGGATTTAATTCAACAAATTATAATAACAAATTGCAAGTAAATAGTACCATAACCATTCAATGAAGAAGTGTTGCAGAAATTCACTTACATAAACCAAGAATTCATGTAGCCAAACCCTAGTTGTAAACGTTCCACCAAGAGAAATGCCAAAAATAGCCAAGAAAAGTCTCCTTCAACAAGTGCGCATCAAAATTTCAGCCAAAATCCTAGAAGAGGGTGCAAATTTCAGACCTCACTAATGTGTGAGTGAAAGATGATGAAAATATGACAGTAAAAACCCTCAATATATACCATACCAATGACCTTAATTAAATTTTAAGTCATCAAAAGGCCGACAAGGCCAAAATACACAATAATATTGTTTTTACATTAAATGTCGTAAATGAAACCCTAATCAAGCAAATAATGAAGACGACATGCCCCCTTTAGGGTGACGTTATCCCTTTCTAGGGTAAATGTGGCCTCCTAGAGCAAAACGTTAGCCCTTCTTGGGCCTCTGGAAGCTGCCACACGTGCCAAACATGCCACAACTGCCTCCCACACTCCGATATCGTTGGATGACGTCATAGGAGGTCATAGGTGACGTCATGGGCCTTCCAAGGCCAACACGTCTCAGTGGAGAGGGCACAACCCCCTGGGTACAGGTCTGCTCAGTTGCCTCTGGTGGAACGTTTTGCTCTTCCCTGGTGCAAACACTATGTCCTGTCTCTGCCCCCTGCTGGGGTCTCAACATCCATCTAGTGGGCTCTTCAGCCCCATGGAGGTCTGAACTAATCATCTCTCCATGTGTACCTGTCCAATATGGTACCTATCCGTCGGGTATGATCCTACACATCAATAGATATGCCCTCCATGGGCTCATAAGTCAAAGGGATCGTAGCAATGTCAATCACATCCAATCATTATTTTTATTAAACATGTGCATAAAACCCCTTTTACCCAGTCAAGTGCTCAAAGACATTATACAAATCTGCAATGCAAGTTTGAAGGAAGTGACAGGGCATCCTATTTACATGCCTCGAAAAACGTGCCCAGCTTGCCTCGATTTTCGTGCCCTCTTCCCCTTGTTGTACGGACTATACGGATCCGTATAGTACGGCCTCCAACAGTAAAAAAATCACTCAACACTCAAACAGAAATGTTTCCTTGGGATTTGTGCGCAAAATCTCTTGGGAAATGTGCCATCTTTGCTGCCCTAATTTCCCTCTCTCAAGCTTACTCGAAAATCTCTCTCAATCTCCTTCTCTTGTGTCTTGCACACTACCCAATGCATTTTCTTATAATCTGAAAGTGACCATTCACCTTCTCCAACCCTAGATCTAATGGCCAAGATCTAATCTTGCTTTTACAAGATTAAGGGTCATGATTCACATGTTTGGGTAATTTAATTGATGCACATGTTTGGGTAATTTAATTGTTGGATGTGATTTACATGCTATGATCCCTGTGACTTATGAACCCCTGGAGGGAGTACTTGTTTTTGCTGCAACACCTTGCTCGGTGGACAGGTACACATGAGGGAATGATTAGCTCGGACCTTCATGGGGGCTTAAATCCCACAGATGGATGTTGCAACCCCAGCTAGGGGTAAGAAGAAATTGAATACTTACACCGGGAAAAAGAAGGGCGTAGCCTTTGGAGGCACCCTAGCAGACCTAGACCCAGGGGGACCTTGCTCTTCCACATAGACGTTAGCCTTTGAGGGCCCTGAACGTCACCATCATAGCCCTAGACGTCATCCAGAGCTAGGGTTTTCATTTTGGAGAGATTTATCAGCCTGGTGGCATGTGTGGGCATCATCTGGGGCCTCTGGAGGCCAAGCACCCCACTTTTTTAGCTCAACGTTTCACTTGTGAACCTCAACGTCACCCTGGAAGGGCATGACATCACCCTTGGAGGTGTCTTTAGATGCTAATTAATTTTTATTATGTCAAAACTGAATTTATTGTAAATTGGCCAAGTCACATTATTTTTTACCTAAAATTAATTAAAGGTCAAAGTTTTGTATAAATAAACATAAAGTACTCTCATTTTGATGACCACAACTTCTCACACAAGAGAAGAGGTCTGAAATTTGCACCCTAGTAAGGGCTATTGGCTGAAATTGTGAGGCGCACTTTTGTATAAGGCTATTTTTTGCAACTTGGATCAATCTTGGAAGTTTTATTGGTGAGCTTGCATGGTATTCTCATGATTATTCTTGGTGCAAGTAAGTAAAATCTGCATTTTTTGTCATCTATTGAATGGTTTGTGTATGGTTTTATTTGCCCATACAAGATTATGAAATTGCATGCTATACTTAATGCGTGAAGTAAAGAACTTAAATTGCTACTTTCTTACTTTCTATTTTCCAAGCTTTTCATTGAATTGATCTAGTGACTAGTGAAACCCTAGAGCCCTAAATTGCTAGCATTCTAAGGATTTTGACCTAGTTATTTTTGCTAAAGTTTTATTCCATAATAAGCCTAAGGAGAGCAAGGTGTTAGGGCCTAAAATTGCCTACACCCTAGCATCTTGTCTCTTGTGGTCAATGCATAGGGGGACTTAAGTTACTACTTCTTCTATGCATTTTCCCTCTTAGACTTTTGTGCATTATCAAATTGGTTTGCAGCCTTAGAAGAAGCCGTCCACTTGACTCCATAAGCCCTAGAAGGCACTAGTTCTTGTCTCTCTCTTGTTGAAGGATTGATTAAACACTCAAACACTCTTCTCCTAAGCTTTTACTAACTATCGCTAACCTTAGTTTAGCCTAGATCAATAACTTATTTGTTGTTGTTATAAATGTCTGCTACATCCATCTAATTGCAGCAAATTTTCTGCATAATTGACTTTTAATGCTAGCTAAACACTTAGGAAAATGCTTATGACATTTTATTATCATTCTGCCTAGTAAATGCTATCTTTTTACTGTCTTTTCAAGCAATTCTGAGTATTTGTTGTAGTTGTTACATTTTATCAATTGTTGTTGTAAACTTATTAACTGCTGCAAATTTATATCAGCTAGCACTTATTGCCACTATCCATTGTCTCTTGAGGTGTTATTATCATATTTGTACTTGGAATTATTGTATATGCATGCTATATCGTCTTGTTCCGGGCAGGTACATCAAGCACTTCATTAACCTCATCTTTGGGACACAAATCTAGTGACATTGGTAACCAATGAGAGGGGGGAATATATCTTTAGCATAACCCTATTTTTTTAACCCTTTAGGTTACCGGGGACTTCCTCCCCTGGGGTAGACCTTGCCTATCCCTAGAAAGTGGGGATTTCCTATTAAGGTGATAGTGATAGGATATCATGTTTGTTACGCCAATCTCCCTTACTTACCTTGGGCTTTGGGCAAGTACAAATTGTGCGATAACATCTCCTATGCCATAATTCACTCAGACTGATATAATCATGCATCAAGGCTTGAACTGGTCGAACTGCCAATCTGTACAAACTCCTTATCTGGTCAGACTGCATTATGTCTCAAACTAAAGACTATCTAATATGTTGCCTTCCGCAACCATCACTATAGCTCCCTCTCAGAGCTATCACTAGTAACCTGCCTCCGTGGTAACCTGTCTGGAACAAGAAACAAGAACAACAACATCTCCATGGCAACCTCCATAGAATTTTAACAAGATAACCTGCCCGGAACAAAGTCAACAACCAAGAATATCTCCTAGAGGGGATCAATTTAGCTTGCAAACAAGTGCATCTCATAATGATCATAACTTCAATAGATTAGAATGCAACATAAGATCGCAATCATGCCATAACAGCTAGAGGCATATCAAAACAATCAAACCTAGAGTCTTCACTTCCAGGGAGGGTGCGTTGTTTCTCTGAATGTACTAGATCTGGGATCCTTTGGATCTACATATTGTCGCTTGAACAAAAGATCCCTTCTCCTGCAAACACCCTCATGATAATGATACAATTTTAAACATATACAAGTGCATACCTCATAAATTGTAGCACCATCCAACTTGTCTTCTAATCTCAAGGCTTGCGCAACTGGCAACTAGCAGCTGGCAACTGCAACTGTAATTGCAACTATAACTGCAACCAGCACTGGCACTGCAACTGCAACTAGGAAATTTCAACTTTCACCAAGTTGTGATCTGAGACCACCAAGAGGTGCGCTAGGGTAGGGCGAGCTGATCTAGAGCAAAACCAATCTCAGCGTCCTCCAATAGGTTGCTCAACGAGCTTGACAAGGTTTAGGTCTAAGCAGTGACAAATTTCACGATCTTCCTTCCAGCAATTAGAATGTTCTGAAGGAAACTTGCTCTGATACCATGTTGGATTTTCATTAGTTTTGTTAACATTAGATTTACCATAGCATTTTGATCTTCTTTTAACATTCCATATATAAGCAACAGATAAACAAGCACAAGAAGACACAAAGATTTATCTTGGGAAACCCTTCCTCACAAGGGAGAAAAACCCAGCAAACTTTTCTTAGAGAGAATATCCTTGCCAATACAATATAACCAAGAACCATCTATGTCCACTAGAGCAAACCAACAAGGAAGAATACTTATCTCCACAAGAGATAACCCAGCAATGCAGCTGCATCAAGCCCTAGCCAGAGCGCTAGAGTAACTGGCCTCCACCAACACATCACCAAGTCAAAAGATAAACTCTAGCGAGGGTTATGAGGAAACCCTAGTCAACCTACGCCCTTCTTCCTTCCTCCTTCGCTGGACAGTTGCAACTATTGTTCTCCACAAGACTTGCGCTATAGATGAGTGAGTGAGTGTGTCAAATGAGGAAGACATCACCTTTATTTACACTGGACTTGGCAGGTGTCTTTTCCAATAGGGCCGAATTGTCTTCTGGAAAATATATTTCTTCTTTATTCTTTTTCTGTGGGGCCAACTTCTCTTCTAGGATCTTCTAATTTCTTCTGGGGCTTATGTGATCTGTTCAATGGTTTTTCTCTGACTTCTTGGCATCTTCATCTCTAAGAAAAGTTGTCTCATAGGTGAATACCTCCCACTGCTACCAAAAACATCAACAATGTTACCCCTATCAAGGCCTCCCATTAGTACCCCTGTTCCCCAAGAGTGACAACACTTGACTAG
>ML866801.1:0-19495 GCA_009831015.1 Picea engelmannii
TTTTAGATTAAAATTAGGGTTATGATTTCAGATTAAGGTTAGGGTTTGAGATGTACTCCATTTATAATTTGAGGCCTATTCATATTATAATTCACAATGTATTATAGTAATGGATTAGTCACAATATATATTATTAATGTATAATAACAACCTCTTTTATAAAAGTGGTTGATATAGGCCTATAGTTTGAATATGTGTAAAATGACATTAATTTATCATCTACTAATATTTGTAAAGGTTAGTTATGAATAATGGTTTTTGCTTCAAGTGATTGCTATCATTGCAAGCCAGGGAGGATCAAGTGATGGAGCTTCCATACCGGCTGCCTAGTGGAATTACATTACAATGATATTTTAGATTACTATGTATTGATACATTTTAAATCTTATTTCAATAAAATTGAAGGTCAATCCAAGACAACACTAATCTAGAACAACATTGCTCATATTGCAACAACTACAATATCGAAATTACTAATTTAATTTGTACTAATAATTATATGAATATATTTAACACAATATTGAAACTTTAATATCCATAAAGATTTGATTAGAAAATAAGAAACAAAATTGAAAATGCATATAATTTTTTTTAACATCTTTTTAAAATTAAACTTTACATATATAAACTTCAAACATCTTTGTAAATTCTAAGCACTTTAATATCCATAAAGATTTGATTAGAAAATAAGAAACAAAATTGAAAATACATATACAATTTTTTAACATCTTTTTAAAATTAAACTTTACATATATAAACTTCAAACATCTTTGTAAATTCTAAGCATTATTCTTGTTTTCATTGGAAAAAACTAAATAGTACTATTCTTGTAATATGAAGATACAATAAACAATAATGATATGGTTGGTTTATAGCAACAACAACTTGGAGCAAATGCTTGTCATAGATAGTGTATTGTTTTATTGGACTTTCATGTTTAGTCTTGGTTTGAAGGAAAACATACATGCATTAAAAAATTTTCATATCCATAACTACAAAGTGAGTAGTATTAAATTTTTTTACTTAAATAATTTTTAAAATAACATTTAATGTAGTTTAGTCTTTGTTTTATAGTGATATTTTAAATAAATAGAATGAAAACATTTGTAATAAATTATGTATTTGTAATAATGGAATACAAATATTTACATTTTAATTTAAAACTCTCTATTTCGGAAACTCGTTCCCAAGCTCCCATTTCCTTGATGTCGAAGCTCCCAAAAAACTTCAAGGTTCCCAGCCGATTAGGGACGTTTCCTACCAGTTCCCAAGCTCCCAAAACGTATAACTAAAATTATGTTTCATCACAATGATTGGACCAATCAATAATTTAAATGTAGGAATTTAAAATATTTCATAAATATTTTTAGTACTAATAAAAAATATTTTTTTTAGTATTAATAAAAAATATTTTTTTTTGATAATAATAAAAAATAAATTTAATAGATGTATTTACAAAACTTTGAAATATTGTTCAAGAGAGTGGTTAACCAATATGAAATCAACTTGCATTGACTTCATACCAAGCTATACCAGGCCGAGACTAATAAGTAATCCCACTCTATAGCTTATAAAAAACAAGTAAGCCCACTCTATAGCTCGCTGCTACTAGTTTGTAGAGAATATTTGACCTAGAGCCAAGAAAAAAAAGGGAGGCAAGGAACGAACTAGCAACCTGTGGAAACATGGAAAATAGATGAAAATAAGAAATATTAAGCCGCCCAAGTGTCTCAATACAGAAATGGGGTGAACCCATAAGGAGTAACAACACCGAGGTAACCTAGAGACAATACTGTTAGTCTGGCTTTGTAGAACTTTTCCTACCCAATCAAAATGGTAAAGCCCATCTCTCACGATGACAGTCAATGGAGAGTCAAGCCATTGGCATTAACGACAAAGAAGAGAATGGAAAATGATACTGGGCTGGTGGCATCATAAAGGATAATGGGTTGTGCCCTAATTTTTTGAAACTGTTCAATTGTAAGCGAGATTTACACCAGTGCTATTTTTACATATATGCCTGTCAACAATACCTCAGTTCAGAAATAACATGAATTGTAATGTTGGTGAACTAGTGATTGTGTGCACATGAAACCACTCTAGCAGAGAATGAGCTAGAATATCTGGAAAATAACAATGGATGATTAATCAAAGCCTTGTAAGCAAGAGATAATTCCTCTCCCACATCTATGTGCTCAACAATGGAGGGTAAGTGTTGCTTTTATTTTTTTATTTTTTAAGTTATTATAAACAAGACAGCCAAAAGACATAGGATATCAGCTTGGGATAATTTTTTTTTTTTTTAGAAACGAGTAGTATATTTGTATTAAAAAATAAAAGTAGGCTACAAGCAAACTATATAGCCGGTTGAATCAAAATTACAACTGTGTTCTTCATCAGTTACATTCCACATTTCAAAAATAGCGTTGTTCTTCACAACTGAGCTTATTTTACTGTGCTTACTAGTATATACCTAACATACAAACAAAGCAACCAAGTGCATTTAAACATCACAAAAATTTATAAAGGAGAGTACCTCGACCCATTACATGTTCCCCATATGCTGGAAATCCTATCAGAGAGTGAACCTGAGGGTAAGTAACCAGAAGATGATCAGTCCAACACAAACGAAAATGTTTTGAGTGGTGCCGTAAAAGCGAACGATCGATCATGATTAAATAATTCCCATCACCCATGCACTAAGGGGATTATGGTAGGACTACAATTATTGAGTGCGATCCATCTCCATCAATGACTAGAAGAACAGGGTCCTTTCCACAAGCTTCATTTGCTTTTCTATCTTCTTCTGTATTCAGTTTCCTGGAAACATGAAGGAACCTTAATGAGGGAATGCCTTTGCATTTGGTTTTGATTTGATTGTACATCCTGCTGAGCCAGGTATCAATGGGGGAGAAATTCATGGCCATATTATTTATGATCAATGATGAATCTCCAATGATGGTGTTTTGTTGAATGTTCCTATCAAAGAGGATATTGACTCCTTGTCACATGGCATAGGACTCAACTTGATTGTTTGTGACAACCCCCAAACTCCAAGCGAATCTACTTACACTATTTCCTCTAGGGTCAAAAAGAACCCCACACCTGCCTCCCCATGGTTTCCCTTCGAAGCTCCATCAAAGAAGAGAGTATAGCAATTTTGTATTTTGGCGCATTCTACAATCTGATCCTTATGCACTCACAACTTCCATTTTTCCTTTCTTCTTGAATTCCTAGCAGGCAGAAGAGGAATTTTCATTATATCGGTTTCAAAGGGGGACTTCCACAGTCTTTCTTCGACGTCCAGAAGGAAGAAGTTCTGCTTGCTGTTTCCCTTTAGACGGACAACCTCTGATAGAAGACTCAAAGCTTTAGCCGTGACTCTGGCAGGGGGGATTTCTTCATCCTTGAATTTTTTTTTGTTTCTTGCCAACCAGAATTTCCATAGGAAAAAGTAGGGAGTCGCCTTCCAAACAAGTTTTAACAGAGGTTTGTACCGAAAGGTGCCTAGATAAAACCGATGCCAAAAAATGAGAAGGTCATTCTAGCTGTGGTAGTTGGGAGTCTGGTCACAAATAGGGTGAAGTGCATGTCTCCAAAATTCCTTGATGAATGGGCACTCCATAAATAGGTGCTCAATAGTTTCCTCCGAGCTCTTAAATAGGAGGCAGATCGAAGGCCCTTGTATTCCTCTCTTTTTCAAATTTTCTGTTGTGATAATTTTCCCATGATAAAACGCCCAAACAAAGAATCTGAACTTTGGGAGGGTTTCACTGCTCCATATTTCTTTCCAAATGGTCGACATGGATCTATTACTATTTTGGGTTAAGATATAATGATAAAATTTCCTAACCGTATAGATCCCAACTTTCTGGCCCCATCCTAGTCTGTCAGGGAGTAAGGAGGAGAGCGGGGCAACTCCTTTTAAACAATCATGGAGATGAGACCAACATAATTCCAGGAGGGGAAGAAGGTTATAAATCTTCCAACCAGCCCAAACTATCTCGGATGGCCCTTCCCAAGTGGAAATGTCGACCAAAGAAGAAATCCCTACCAGGCTCATCCAACATCTAGGGGATCAAGGTCTGGGATAGATTTTAGAGGGGGCCTCCCCACTATATTATCATCCCATATGTTTGTTTCCTTTCCATTCCCCATAATCCAAGCAAGATGCGGCTGGATAAGATGGTTTGCTGCCTTGCAGACGTACCATATTGGGGTGCCTGAGGTCTCTTGTGACAAAGAGTTAAGGGCCCGTATCCTGGGTGGTCGAAGGTATTTACTGATTAGAACAACTTTCCACCAAGACTGATCACCTGAGACTAACCTCCAAATAATCTTAGCTCCAAGCGCAACATTCATAAAAGCATGATTTTTTATTCCCATACCTCCTTTTTCAAACGAATCGGTGACAGTAGCCCAATTGATTAGGTGAAATTTCTTGGTTGAAGTTTTTCCACCTTACCATAGGCATTTCCTTAAAACAATTCCGATTTGATGAACCACTCCAACAGGGGCCGATATAGACGAGAAGAGATAGATGGGGAGGGAGGAGAGCACTGATTTGACAAGAACTGTCCTGCCTATTGAATTGATCCATTGAGATCCCCATTGGGCCATCTTGGATTTGATTTTATCCATCACATACAGTCCAAAGCAGTGAAATTTTTGAGAGCAACTGGGATTCCCAAGTACTTGAAAGATTGCCATTTTGGTTTGAAGGTGAACTCTAAAATGTCAGCTATAGCTTTGAGAATATTGATAGGAGTGTTCCAAACATACAAACAACTCTTGTTTTTATTGACCTGTCATCCTAAGGTGAGAATAAATCTATCCAAGATCCTTTTGAATTGAGAAGCAATGATGATGAAAGCTCCTCCCAAAAGCATACTGTCATCTTCAAATTGTGAGTGATTTATTTCCTTGACCCCTCTAACTATAAAGATTCCTCTAATGTGGTCGTTTTGTCTAGCTTGCTGTAACTTTCTATTCAACGAGTCTACCATGATGATGTAGAGGAAGGGGGAGAGAGGACATCCTTGCCTCAACCCTATGTTTCTTTTAAAGAATTTACTTGGTCTCCCATTTATGTGGGGGGCGATCCAGGGATTTCCAATGCAAACTCTTATCAAGGAAACAAAATCATTAGCAAACCCAAATTTAATTAGAACAAAAAAAAGAAAGGAGTGGCGTACCCTATCAAACACATTTTCCATATCCATTTTGACGACGAATCCTTTCTCATTTCTACTTCTGCTAGAGTGGATTTATTCTTGAATGAGGAGTATATTTTCAATGATGTTGCAGTTCTGAAGGAATCCACCCTAATTTTCCAAAATAATCTTGTCAAGGAGGTGTTTAATGCGACTGGATAGAATCATTACAGAGGGAGATGGGTCTAAAATGAGAGAAGGAGGAAGGGCATCTTTCTTTGGGAATAATGGCTAGAAATGTAGAGTTTGTTCCCCCCCCCTATTTAAAGCTTGGTCTGGGCACCTTTGAGCATTCTGACTAGGTCTTTTCGGATGAAGTCCCAGTTTTCTCTATAAAAGGAAATTGAAAATCCATTTGGCCTGGGGGCTTTGTCAAGGTGAAGCTCCAAAATAACTCTTGTTTCCTCGTCATTGTTGATATTTTACTTATACAACTAGCAATTACGATTCTTCTTTATTATTATAATCATTTATTACATTAGTTGCATATATAAGATCACTGAAAGAGAGATAATCACAGGAACAAGAGAGACAAAAATATTATCCTTGGAAACCCTATAGGGGGATAAAACCCAACAAACTTCCTCAATATAGATTAGTCAACCAAGAAAAATGTTTCTCTCCAAGAGAGAACTAACAAGGCAAAAGATCCTCCTCTACTCCTTCACTAGGAAAGAGTAGCACACCACTTAACCAAGAGACACCAAGAGATATTTACCCTTTTAATTTAAATTTAATTGTCAAGGCACAATAGGGACGACTTTTACAAAGGCACAATAGGGCCTAATTAACAAATATAATATAACAATATTATTTAGGGTTTGTCTTGGTCAAATACAATAAGGATATTTTCTAAATATACTCAATCTTCAACAGTCATCAGTTACAATAAATGTCAAGGATTTATTGTCCTCTTGAGATATCAAGTGGGGAATGAAGGGCACCATTTCTTGAATTGTTGTCTCTGAGTCACCTACATCTTCTCTGAGAAGATGTGAGAAGAACCTTGTTCTTCCACAATTTCATTACGAGTGTTGAGGATTTGTCCATTGCTCCCTTGGATTGATGAGACAATGTTGCGGTTCTGTCTGGCCTTAGCTTGCTTGTGGAAGAAGGAGGTGTTTCGATCCCCCAATCCAAGCCAAAGACTCTTGGAATTAAGGTGCCAAGCCTCCTCCTCATCTCTGCGAGCCGAATATAGATTTGAGTAGCGATCCCTTTTTTAATTGATAAGAGCTGGGGTTGCTTGTAACACCCTGTTTCCCCCAGCCTGTAAAAATAACTATATTGGCCAAGAACTATGGAAAACTCAAAGATGTGAATATTTGATTTGACGGACCTTTGTATAAAAGGTCGATGAATGTAAATTATGTTATGAATATGTGTTGCATGCTTGCTGGGAGGGGGATGTGCTAAAAGAGACCACGATGACTAATGAGAGGTGGTGGAAGGGATCTGGAATGGTTGCGTTAACTTCCACTGAGCCAATACCGTACTGGTTTGTTTTACTTGCTCAAAGACCAAAGCAACTCTCTGACCTTGGAATGGATTTCCCGTCAGATTGGTAGGTGGGGAGACTCCTCAAGAGTTAATGAGAGGATGGGGGTGAACCGCCCATCCATAAAAGCTCTCAGACCTGACCACGGATGGGGAAATTCGAGCCACACGCAATCTTGCAGAGAAAAGGCAAGAGAGGAAGTGTGGTAAAGGGTAGAGAGAGAGCGCACGCAACAGGGATCGCGAAAGAGAACTGGAGAAACTCTAGAAACACAGGGAGTTCTGAACATAGGCGAAGGAGAGTAACCTTCATCCGAGATTATTTTTCTGTATCAGGAGAAGGAGATTAACCTTCGTCCTTGAATTCCATTGAGATGGAAGTAGGAGACTGAATCTCAAAGCATCGTGGTCTAGCTCGGGGGTGGCTAGTGGTAAATCCGTTTGGAGTCACTGAGCCTATGGTTGGGTGGAAATGAGCACTCCTCCCAACAATTGCATCACGCCTGGTGAATCTGATAAGTGTTTTATGCCTTGTATTTTGAATTAAATATTATGAATACATGCTCATGTTTATATGCCCATAATGATTTATGTGTGGAATGATTGGCTGGTGTTTTAGACTGGAAATAATGGATGCATGTGTATACTTACCTGCCATAGTTGGTTTCTGTACAAATGATTAAGTCTGGGGCATGGGTTCGCTCCACTGAGAATCGTCTTGTTTTCTTGATTCTCGTAATACTATGGGAAGGTTCCTTGAGAGTACTCTTCCCTGGGAATTACCCCATAAACCTTGGAACCATACCGAACCTTTACCCATATATTTGACTAAGATCAGGGACAATTTCCCAAGAATTGTTTGAAGGTTCATGCGATCCGGGTTTGGAAACCTTATGCAGGAAAGAGTAGCTCTCTAAGGTCTCGGAGTCGTGGGAGTTTGAAGCTCCGAGAGGTTGAATTTCGTGATTCAAGCTCAGAAAGGATAACGAGTCCGATTATCGAAAGAGAATACCCCATCATTTGGTAGACAAACGGTCGGACTCCTTTTGGAAATACCCCAGATCTGTCATGACTGATGGATCTAGAGGAGGAGTGTAGGCATTAACACCTCGACCCTTTTAGCCTTCGCAAGTAGCGATGGGATCCAGGACCGTAGATCCAAGGATTTGTCATAGCTCTATTGACTGTCGATCTTAAACTTTGCATAGGCAGGAGAGTGGACTCGACAACATCCCGAAAGTCCTGAAGTATTCGGAACTGTACATTGGCACAGGATGCATGGCAGTCGGGTAGCATTTTTCTAACTCGCGACTTGGAGTGGTCAAGGGTAGGACTGCATGAACTCATGATTCGTGAAATCGCGACGTGATCATGGTCATTGGATCCAAGCCACGGGATAACCGTTGGATCAGAACCTCCGCGTGGTATCACGTATCGGGGGTTCGAAGGTTGAAAGAATCTCCTTTTGACTGTAGAAGTCGCGAAGTGCCGAGCATCGAGGGCTTGTGCGAACACGTGGCACACCTGTTAGGTGGGGACCGTGTGGTTGACAGGTGGCGTGACAACAAGCGCCCAAAGAAAGGTGGGAGTGGGTGATAGGTGGTGGACACATGTCACCTGGGAAAGAGTCAACCCATTGTTGACTTATCGTGGTTCGGGGTTTCGCAGGATGAAGAAATTTCCCCTTGATCGCTAAGGTCGCGAAACACCGAGAGCTGAGGTCTCGTGCGACGGGCGGCAGTGACACAGCTCGTAAGCAGAGTACGGCGGAGGAGACAAGTGGCGTGTATGCGTCGCTTGGCAGAGTCCACGTAACGTTGACCTCTCGCGTCTCGGGGATTCGCAAAGGAGGAGCACGAGGGCTGAACACCTCAACTAGCGAAGTCGCGAGTAGCGAGTGGTGCTAGTGGTTAGCCTAGCCTACGGTTACATGTAGCAGGCACTAGTGAGGTGGGAGCCATACCCGTATCACATCTCGAGTATTGGTGTTTGGAGAAAGAGGAGTCGAGAAGCCTTGACTCCCAACTCGCGAAGTTGCGAAAGGTGCTTGCGCTAAGGCTAGGTTGTGGTCGCTTGGAGGAGGATAAGGGAAGGGATGGTCTGCGCTAGGCCCCATAGAAATTCGGGGATTCTGTCCCTCGAAGGAAAAGATGAAAAAAAATTCTAGGTTGCCATAGTGGGTGTGTGACATTGCTTCTCCCATTTCCATCTCCTTTTGGATCCAAAGTAGAGAGGCTTGAAACTTTTTTCTAGCCAAGGAGGGTTCTTTGAAGTTGGATGCCACTCGATTTTTGAGCCCAATCTTCGAGGCTTTAATATTTGACTCCCAAACGAAGGAAGGGGAGCCCCTAAAAAGGGTAATCCAAGCATCACGAATGGCTTCCCTGGCTGAAGGGTAATTTAACCAAAGAGGGTTGAAGCAGAAGGGGATGGGCCCAAGGTTTACACGGGGAAGGATAGAGAGGGAGATGGGTTGATGGTCCAATGCTGCTGAGGGGATGATGGAGGAAATGAGGGAGAAGTAAGCATCAAGAAATGCATAATGGAAAATAAATATATCAAGGTGGGATGCTATATGACTAGGGCCAAGATGATAGTTAGTCTAGGTAAATTTCTCATTCTTAGGCTTTATATCAATAAGGTCCCAGTTGTGAATGAGGAATTCCACAAAATGTTTGAAAGGATCTCGAAGGGTGGTTCCTCCCCTTTTTATGAGAGAGAGAGAGTCAGGTTAAAGTCCCCTACTATGATACAATGGGATAGATCGACATACTGGCCGACTTCAGCTAACTGCTAACGAGTTCCAACATTCGTGCTTTTCTTTGTATTGCATGGGAACATAAAAATTAAATATTTTGAAATGTTGATCAGTTTGTTTGCATTGCAGATCTGTGTAAATCTAGTGTTGGGTTTTGACAGTCTGAATCAGATCAAGCTTATTACTATCCCAGATGGTGAAAATACTTCCTGAAGCTCCTCTTGAACTAAATGAAATACTATTAGTGTCTTTCCTTAGAAACAGACTCAAATATTGCATGTCTTCTTCTGATTGTTTGGTCTCTTGGATTAGGAATATGTTTGGGTGCTCTAAATGAAAGAGATCCCTCACCATGTTCACTTTTATTTTGTTTCCCAAACCCCTACAATTCCAGAAGACAACCTGCATTATTTAATAGTGGAGGGTTTGGAGTTACCTCTTGCTTCTGCTGCTTTCACTGGTGCCAATTTAAAAGGTCCCCTCATTGTTGTTGATGAATATTATGCCTCCAATGTTGCTTCATGACCTGTCATAGTTTCTTTGCATGCTTCTTCTTCACGTAGCTCCTTATTAGATATGCATAAAAACCTTCTTGAGCTTAGCTCTTCCTCACCTTGGTGTTTTGGACAGTCTGCCACTATTCTTCCTTGTTCCCAACATTTTCTGCTACTTGAACTTTGGGGCAATTTTTGGGGAAATACATGTATTCGTGAAACTACTTGCATTTGAAAGGAAAATATTCATAATCCAACTATTGTATATGTGACCACCCATCCACAATTAGCTTGATAGACTTAGAGAGTCCTCGCTTAAGATCTACTTTAACATAGAGCCTCACATATGCACACATGTTATCTTTTGGTTTTGTTTGATCTACATATATTCCCAGAGAGTTCCCTATTCTTCTCGCATAGTCATCATCCCAACAGTGCAGCGGTAGATGTGGAAGCTGCTCCCAAACATGAACATAAGAAGGGATGTCTACTTCAGGATCAAAATCTCACGTCCACTTGTTGAGGTGCAATCCTCGAGCACCAATGAAATAAGGCCCATTTCTGTTACCTTTACAAAATGACTTATATTTGGAATTTTAGAATTACATTTAAAAGATATTTGTAAAGTCTTTAAAAGCTGACCCTATAGTCTTTAGGGTTAAGCCTTTGATTATATGTGCTTGGAGTTACACGACTCAAGGATTTGTTGTTAAAACTAAGTTGATCACCCATTTAAAGAGTTTTTGCATGTGAAATGGATTAAGCTTGCATCAAGTGATTTGTAATTGATGGCGAGGGATTGTCATTGTGAAAAGGGAAATAATGAGTTGATATTTGATTGCTTCCGAAGTAATGAGGGCGACATTTACAAAGAAATATTTTATTTTAAAGGAGGATGTTTTATTTTAATATTGAAGGAAGCATGTGGCTTCGGTAAGTTGTGCTTGACAGGGGGTAACAACAACATCAACGATTGACATTCAAGCTTCCAGTTTCGAAGCCCTATCAGTTCAACAACAACAAGTGATTTTATTCAAGAGAATCTTGCAGAATAATTCAACTCCTACATTCTAGACTTGTGTCTGTTCAAAATTTCATGACTTGCAATTTATCAAATATTGAATTGAATTATGATTGTAATTGGGTGCATTTTTTGTTGAAGCCAACACCCTTCTATTGAGTTTAAATTTTCTATTGTCGAGTTGGAGGAATTTCAAGAAGCCCTCTTTTCGTTGATAAATTTGGACATATGAAAGATCACAGTTTCGATCTTCATTCTTGTATGCATTGTGGAAATAATACACATTATGGTCAAGGGAATTTGAACCACTTGTCCTTGATAGGGGGGAAATCTAAAGTTTTCAGTCAAGTTCCAAGTTTTAGAGCCTGCAAAAAATGATCAAGTATGCAACCTAGTTTCTGGTATGCAGTGTTTTTCCTGAACATATTGTTGTTGATATGGTGTCTGAGGACCAATGGAGAAACGAATAACATGGGAGGCCCTCTTGTTTTGAAGAGAACTGAAAAAATAAATTGTTCTAGTTACAAGAATGCTTGGACAATGTTTTCTAATCAAGTTTATAATCGAAGCTGCAATGATTGAGTGAGCAATCACAATAGTTTCCCTTGTTTGGTGGATAGAAAACTGGACTGCCACGTTCCTGTGGGAAAAGGAGAGAAATGTTTGTCCCTTGTTTTTGCAAAGATTAAACATAATCCCTCTCATGACATCATGATCTAGATAGGGGGTGGCCAGTTGAGGAATACTCCAAGAGAAACCGTGCACATGGTTGGGTGGAAAAGGGACCCCCTTTAGCAGTTGCCAACTAATTTCCAAGTTTCAGATAAGTGTGATTATGAGTTTATATAGTATTGAATAGTTTTGTTATAAAATGAGTTTTCTTGAGCAAAATGATGGCATAATTGTTTATTTTGTTGAATGGTAAAAATTGTAACTTTGATGGCCCCGCAGTCTGGGAAATTTGAAGTAGAATTTGAATATCATATTATGTCAATGTCTTTCTATTTAATCCTGTTTAGAAAATGAGAACTGTTAGTAATGGATTTTAAAAATGAATATGAGGCAAGTGGCAAGTTGACCCTCTTTCTGAATCTATATATGTGCTAATCCTCCAAGGGACTGTCCAAGGATCAAATCCACAAAGACAGAGTCAGAAAGGACTCTACAAGATTGTTATGAACTTGTCAATCCTTCGAAATTACCAGGACCCTAGAACCCTTCGCTATGCTATAAAGGAGCCAAGTCTTCTAGGCTTCGAGACTCTGAGATGTTGGAACCTCACAACATTCAAATCCTGTCGAAGGAAACCTGTCGAAACGATGACTGGATGATTTGAACGACAACTAGCAGTCTCTTATCCATTGTCTTGGTATCTGCCTTATCCTTAAACACGTACCAACATTTGATCGTGGGTAGTCTCTTCACCGTTGACCATGATCACAGATCAACGGTGTGATTCTAGTCCTTGTCCTCTTATGGAATCCAACAGTGGGGATGCTACCCGAATTAGAAACTTGATCGGACGACTAGCGAGAGTTTGCGATTTTGTGACTTCACAACTCTTGAAATCCCCAACCTTTCTACCTCTCCGGAGTATTACCGATCGAGGGGGTCATGAAGTAGTGAAGACTGAATGCTTCCGATCAATACTCCTGCTTAGCCTATCCTTCCACTATTCCGATCGAACGATAAAAAAGGATCCTGAAGGATCTTAGATCGACGGTCTGTGACTTCAGGATTTCGGCCTTTGGGATTTCAAGAGTGTGGGGTAGAGGACAACTAGACCATGACCAAAGGCTGGAGTATGGAGTAAGGAGTTTCGAAAATTCAAAAATTTGAGACTCCAGGGCTCCGGGAGATTCGAGGATATAGGAGTGTGTGGTAAACGTCGAAGCGCCAAAGTTTCCTAGTTGTAGTGTCCAACTCCAATTGGATGGGCCCGCACACACCATTGTGATGTGGCGTGCCTGGACAGTTCCATTATTGGTCACACGTTAGGTGTGGGAACTTCCCTTGTCAAGTCTAAACCATGTGTTAAGTGTAGATAAATCTCAATCACTGGATATAAGGGTGGATAGAACTCCACCATAGATCCTGGAGTGGAAAGAGACTTCAGGTCTCCGAGGAAGGTTTTGGACCTGCATAATAATTGTCAAAGGGATGAAGGCCCGGTATCCACGAAGACCTGGGGATATATTCTCTGCAACCCCTCCTTCCATGACCATGTTGTTTCTAGAGAATGATGACACGGGTCACGACATTGCCATGTCATATGGCACAAGAGAGGTGAGTCCACGTTGATGCCACGTGGCGAGGGGGGATTTCCAATGGCCAATGACACCCCGAAAACTTCGGAATGCCATAAATTTCAACCCAAAGCTCAATTTTGGACGAGGTTATAGTCGTTGAAAATCTCTCAATGAGAACAAGACGATGGTGTCCTCATATGAGGAATTCATGGAGTTGTAGGAAAGCGAAAAATTTATACCCCATCCCTTAAAAATAATAATTAGGGGGTCGAGTGTGTGACACAAAATATCCTCAACGTGTTCTTGCAATTGGAATTGCTGATGATATTACTAGGTTGTACAAGTTTGACAACTTTGGGTCATCATCTTTTGCATCAATTTTTGTTGTTAATAACGATGACTTGAGTAAACTTTGGCATGAGCAGTTTGGTCATCTAAACTATCACTCATTGTAACAACTATGTAATGAACCGATGGTGACTGGTCTTCCTCTTGTTTCTTGAAGAGATGGTGTTTGTGCCAGTTGTGTTCTTGGTAAACATCATCGGGATAATTTTGACAAACATGCTTCTTGGCACTCCTTGGCCCCTTTGTAGCTTGTTCACAGTGACTTGTCTGGTCCACTTTATTATCCTTATTTTTTTGGGTGTAAGTATTTATTAACTTTCATTGATGACTTTTCTAGACACACTTGGGTTTACTTCTTAAAACTTAAGAGAATTTTTTTTGATGAGTTCTTGGCCGACAAGGCCCTTGTAGAAAAGCAAATTGGACATCAATTTCAATTTTTAAGAACATATAATGGAGGTGAATATGTGAACAATCAATTTACAAGTTAGTGCATTGCATAGGGCATCCAAATGCAACACACTGTTCCATATTCACCACAATAAAATGGTGTTGTTGAGGGAAAAAACCACACATTAAAAGAAATCTCTGATTGCATAATCCAATCTAAGAGATTAAGTCTAAAGTATTGGTAGGAATCCATTAACTGTGAAAATTACATAGTAAATTACACTCCCACAAAGGATCTTAAAAATATAACACCAGAAGAAGCATGGCATAAAATTAAAACAAATGTAAGTCACTTTCGTCTATTTGGAAGTGTAGCATGGGCTCACATTCCTAATGAGAAAAGGAAATCATTGCAACCTAAAAGTGAGAAGTGTATATTTTTTGGTTATTCTAAAGATGTCAAGGGTTACAAACTTCTTCAACCACATTGTAATGAAATTATTATTAGAAGAAGTGTTAAATTTTATGAAAATATCTTAGCCTGCGAGCCTAATTCGACGTTTATGTATTCTTTGGTCTGCGAGTCATCTTTGGCATTTGTGCCATCTTATGTTCCTATTATGGTTTATTCTTCTTCATATGATGAAAATGAGGATAAAAATACACCTACGACTTATCACCTTCCTCTAGATGAGTCCATTGAACCTGAACCTGCACCAACACCACCACTTCCTAGATGGGTTCGTTCAACACGAGAAGAAGTTGGTGATCCTTCATATCAGCGTCAGACTTGTTCACAGTTCCAGTGATCCTCTTCTCTTTTAACTCAAGTTTCAAAGACTCATGATCTGGAGACATTTGCATAAGATTTAGGTCATCCATATTGGAATACAACAATGAATGAAGAGTATCACTCTTTAACGACGAATGATAATTGGGATCTTGTACCTTTTTCGAAAGGAATAAAACTTGTTAAATGTAAATGGGTCCACATAACTAAGTATGCATCATATGTAAGTGTTGAAAGACACAAGTCTCAGTTAGTTTCCAAATAATTTTCCCAAGTTGAAGAAATTGACTATAATGAAACATTTTCCCCTGTATCCAAAATGAATTCCATCCACCGTGTTCTAGCCCTTGTAGCCTCACATAAATGGGAGTTCCATAAGATGGATGTCAAATCCACCTTCTTTCATGGGGATTTGCAAGAATAAATCTACATGGAACAACCTCCCAGTGATGTCCAGAATGACTCCATCCTTGTTTTCTGCCTTAAGAAATTTCTTTATGGTCTTAAGAAAGATTCTCGAGCTTGGTATACCAAAATGGACAACTTTTTTCTTGACACTAGATTTTTTAGATGTCATTCTGACCACAATGTATATACCAATAAAGTAGGAAACCATCTCATAATCCTTGTTCTTTATGTTGATGATCTTATTCTCACTGGTAGTGACCCTAAACTTTTAAACCATGTGAAAACCAATGTTAAGAATAAATTTGAAATGATAAACTTAGGCCATTTGCATTATTTCCTTGGCCTCCAAGTTTTTGAAACCAAGGAAGAAATTTGTCTTTCCTAGTCTAAGTATGCTCGTGACCTTCTTCACCACTTTCACATGAAAGAATATAAACCAACCCCTTCTCCCTTCCAGTCCAGAGTCAAACTTGTTGCCACCTATACTTATCCTGAAGTTGATGCCACCTTTTACCCTTAGTTAGTTGGTAGCCTCTTATACTTGACTCATACCCATCTTGATCTTTCCTTTTTTGTTGGTCTTATTTCCCGATATATGAAAACACCGCATGAAATCTATTGGAAAGAAGGTAAGAGGATACTTCGGTATGTCCAGGGTACAGTTTGAGATACATTACAGTTCAAGGGGGACTCCTTTATTGGTTGGTTTCACTGATTCAAATTGGGATGGAAACCCTCATGATCGAAATTCTACTGCAGGTCATGTTTTCAACTTTGGTTCAAAACTCGTCACTTGGGATTGTAAGAAACAAAAGGATATTTCCCTTTCTTCAGTAGAAGAAAAGTACCAAGAAAAATTTAATGCAAGTCAGGAAGCATTGTGGCTTCAATAGATCCTTTTAGAGTTTGGATTCCAGAAGCAACATCCGACCACTCTCTGGTGCGACAATCAAATTTCCATCAAGCTCGCCAAAAATACAGTTCAACATCAACACAACAAACACATCGAGCTACACATGCACTTCATCATAAATCTAATTCATGATCGAGTTACTGAATTTCTCTTCTGCCCTACATAAGATCAAGTTGTAGACATTTTTACAAAGTCTCTTACAGAAGAAAAGTTTTCCAAACTTCGATCTATGTTAGGAGTTCAAGAAGTTGTAATTAAGGGGGGATAGGCTCTAATGCTTCCATCATTATCCTATTGTGTCACCTTTTTAAATCCTTCAATTCTATCTTGAATTGTTCTTAAGGGGGGATGTTAGGATATTTAGACAATTAAGAGTTAGTTAAGATAAACTTGGTCTAATGTGTCGTTCGGTAAAAGTGTGTTTCTTAGTGTGTTTCTTTAGTACACATTAATATTCATTTGTATTTAGGTAATATGACGATCACGATATGTTCCCGACATAGAGTGATCCAACATATCATATTCTCCTTGATCTTAACGACTATATTTATCCATGGCTTAACACCTTATTGATCCATGATCTCTATTGAAAGAGCATGTAGGTTCATTTGTTGATCGATTGTGAGAAACTCTCTTGTAAATATATATGTAATATTTTTCTTTTGCATTAATAAATTTCTCCAAGTGGCCACGTTGGATGGGGTCGTGGATATTTCCCCGTAGGGGCTTTACCACGTGAAAACACGAGTGTGTTGATCTTTGATTTGGTTGTGTGAGTGGTTACTGAAGGTGTTAATCCTCTTTTGGAATACACGTGTTGTCAAACATTGTATCACACCAAATTTAATTTGGTACAATATATCATACCTTAGAGAAAATTCACCTTCACAACAAGGCCAAATCCTCACCCCTCTTCTTTTTTCATGCACCAAAAGATTTTTGAGGGTACAATGTGTCACACCACAAAATTTTGTGGTGGGATACATCACACCACCAAATGTTTTTCTCACATGACAAGATGTATTGCACGAAGTTATTTTTTGTGTGATACAAGTTGTATTGCATGATAAATAACTTCATGCGATATGCCCAAATTTCCATTTTGCCTTAGAAAAATTTCCAACTTTTCACTAAGGATTCCCAAAGGAAAGACACCCTCCAGGGGATCTTCTTTAGCTTTGGAGATGACAAGGATAATTCCCTAAGGCTTAACTTTAACTCAATAAGCATCGAGAGCGAGATATCATGCTCATACCAAAGGGGGTTTGTACTTTCAGAGAAAGAAAGGAAAATAGCTATGCCCCAAGGATTTAGGCCTATAAGACTTTACCATCAAGACATCCACTCTTCAACAATAATCTATAGGCTTACTTGGTAACAACCACACATACATGTATACAAAATACCCAAAAGTGAGTCTTATAGGGAAATTTCAAAGTGTGTGTGTATATATATATATATATGGCTTACGTATGATATTAAATTGTCTATGGAATTAGGCCATGAAGGTCCCTGTCAACTCTGGAATTTAGGTTGTAGGCACTCATCAATCACATTGAGTTGATAATATCTCATCCATACCATCAAATGCCATGCATTATTGGAACTTGGTAATTTGCAGGTCTCTAATAAAGAATGTTCTACTATATTCCATTTATGAAGACAATTCAAGAGGTATATATGTTTTGTTTAGTGACGTAGCTTCCCCGTATGTCTCATTATCCTAATTGTTCCTAATGCCTATAACTCAAGAAAAAAATGCTTCCAACTGTAAAATAATATCATGCATGCTACATCATTCATAATTTTTTTTCATCAACAATAACATCAATATTATACACAGTAAGGCTATTTGAATGTTGTAGCTCAAATTCCTAAGAATGAATGCATTGGGAAGATAATTCATTCCAGATACTAAGCACAACAACATTGACAAGAGGCATGCTAAAACTTTGTTTGAGATTGAATCTCCAGGAAAGAATGTAATAAAGGAAACTCAATTTAATTCCTAAATGCAGTAAACATAAATCCCATTCCTTACTGCAATTCTTTTCAAGAACTTCCCTATAATTAACCTTCCAAAAGGATTTATTATTAACAAAAAACACAATTAAGTTAACCATGCATGCATACCATCATTTTCGTTAGCAAAGACAACTTATAAATTCATTTGCCAACTAGTACATAGATAAAAAGACTTAACTAATCCAAACTTATTTTCCAAGCTAATTGACTTAGGGTGAGAAATTTTCCACCCAAACATAGGTTTAGTTGCACTGGTTCTCTCTACAACTGACCACCCCTATCCAAACCATGATACCGCAAGGGAGAACTTTGGTGACTCTCAACAATATTTGGCAAATGGAAACTCTCCAAAGGTCAATTTCACAGGGAAGGATCTGTTGATTCCTTTAATAACATCATGATCAGATTATGCAAAGTATTGTGAAATTATGCATCACTTTCACTTTCTTGATCTCACCCTTGCTCTTGCTATAATTTTTTTTTCCATTTGATTTCCTTTTATGTGTTACAAACTAAACAAAAGGGGGGCCTTTCCTAAGAAAATGTTCTTTACATTGGTTGCATAGTATAAAGACTAGCTCAATTTTTTCGTTTATGTGACACAAATAATAGAACACACAAGTAAAGGAGACATATGAACTATATTGAAATGGTTATGAATATCATGCATGTTTCTTTTAATGAACATATGGTGGTGGAATTTATGAATTCCAAGTTTGGTTATATATGGGTGTTATATTGTTTTTGTAAATAATATCAAATTTATTATATATATCAAAACCCATTTGAATTGATATATTATATACCATGCCTATTTGAAATCACAATGGTTATATTTCATTTCAATAGTTATATCATGGACCTCATACATATGAATTGACATGGTTTAACACACAAATATGGTTTAATGATGAATCATGATTTTGTTGGTAAATATGGTCATATGTGTACAAGTTCAAAATTCATGGGGACTTCTTGTACCATGAAATCCACCACCTGACACATGGGATAAGAAGATCAAGTCTCGAGATATGAATTAACACATGAAACGATGGAAACAAACCCAACATATATCACATTGAAGGGGGTAGGTTTGATATCGATGGTAGATATATGATCCAGGAGGATCCAGGAATGCTCACAGAGGTTTAGGAGGATCCAAAAAAGCTCAAAATTTGACCATCTTAAATTCTCTCGAAAACTACTTCATTTCGTAGAGCTCGGTGATAGCTTTCCAACAACACAAAAATCACCTCAAAAGTTATGATTGGTCAAAGTTTAAGTCAAACCAGGAAAAGGGGTTGAGGACTAAAGCCCCCGGCCCATGGTTCGTTTGAATCCAATGTAACCATAACCTATATTCGCACATGGGGTCATTTAAACTTTGGT
>ML866802.1:21514-34549 GCA_009831015.1 Picea engelmannii
TGGGGCATCATTCATTATTGCAAAGTATTTATAAGGTTTTATGATTTGGTTTTTTCTTAGTAGGGTGGTTGAAAACTGGCTCAAGGTTACAACATAACATGAAAATCAAGATCAAACATAGCATATCCCATTGTTTGAATAATAGGTGGACACATAGATGGATTAAACCAATTAAGAAAAGGAAGATTTAGTCTTCAATCTATCAACTTCACATGAATTCTCGTCTCAAAATGTCATAAAGAAACAAGACTATCAGCTTGATATCAAAACTTGAATAATTATCTCTACAGTAAAGTTTTCACTGTATAAATTAACACTCAAGAGTAAAAAAGCATTGCAATCTGAATAATGAATTCAACCATGAATAAATAAATAACAAAGTATAAAAAGAGGGTCTAACCATCCATATGCCTTTGCTATTAAGTGTCAAATTGAACATAAATTCCTTTTACAATGAGCTTCACTAAAAGGTCCCTTGGATCTCCAATTTTTTGACCTACACATAGTCTTTCCTCTGTCTATTTAAACTATCTGTAAAACTTACATATCCTATAATCTAATATAGCTTTAATGACTAGATTGGAATAGTATCTATCTGCTAAGTTATTTCACTCAAAAAGAGCTTCTACAATCTCAAAATATATCACAACTCAACAACTTGATATTGCATAATATTGCCAACTTTTACATTTGATTCTACAAAATAGGAATTAGTTTGATTTAGTCAAACAGATCGAGGTCTTAGCATCTCACTGACCAAAAATGAGTAGGCTTTGCCATATTTTATGGAAAACATTTAAATCATGATTGTAGCACATCTCCATGTAACCTTTAGGATATAATCACAACAATAGCTTTAGCATTTTTCTGTTTGAGCTTTGTGGTAAGTAGGACATTGTGCCAATAGAGTCTGAAATTTATCTCCCTAAGTTCTTTGAGCAATTCCCTTTGCTCTTTCTTCTTCTTTTTAAAACTTTGAAGCCTTTCTTGCTGGCGAGTATTCCATTGTTCTATTTGCGCCTTTTCTTTATTTAACTGTCTTACTGTTTTATGAAATTCCTTGATCCTTTCTTTATCAGTTCTGATTTTAACTATGAATCCTAAGCATTCTTCAAAAGGTGCAGGTTCATTCATGTTAAAGGAAACTTTTGGTTCTTTTTCTTTAACTTGGTACTTTGAGACTAATCCCGAGCTATGTTCTTCATCAGAACTTGTTGAATCTATAGCTTCAGGCACATCTGATATGTGATCCGAGTCTTCAAAGTAATCATGTTTATCGCTAGGGGTTTCAATGATACCTTTAGCCATCTCTTTATCTTTTTCTAATCTGGTTGAAGCTCTCATTACAGGTCCTGTAGATGATGAAATAATTTTTTTACCTTTGCTGACTGGTTTCTTAGGCAATGAAGTTCTTTTGGCCCTTTTCCTAGTACCTACTTCAACATTTTCAGAGTCATCTTCTCTGACTATGATGTTTTCTTCTTTGATTGATGGATTAAACATGGAATTTCCCTTTAGTCTATACTTGTTGGTGACCCTAGTAGAATTTCTTCTAGGTTTTTGTGATACAGACACACCTTTAACCCTTTCCCTTTGAATTCAACACCCATTTTACTGGTTGATGATAATTCATGCTTGACTGTAGTTTGAATATCAAAATCTTTATCTGAATTATTTTACCCTTTAACATCTTCTTCAGAAAACGTTTCAATTTCTGGATCCCACCTAGGTATTTTACTTCTTCTATTCCTCATCACCCTGATATCAGGCATCTCCTCTTTCATAGGGGTTTCATCAATTGAAATATTTCGGCTCTATGTAACAGTATTTCTCCCTTTGCCTTTCTTCTATTTATTAGACTGTGTGTTAGGGTTTAAAGATTGTGTGAGCCAGCTCCAAGGCTTCTGTAATTCACTCAAAGAAAACATAACTAAAGTTTTAATTAGGACTTGATGAAACAGACTGCTCTTAGCATTGGTGGAAAGTGATTGCACTCTCTTTGACATCTTTGTCAAGCTTTTGAGTAGAAAATAAGGGATATTTAAAGGGTAATCACCATTTAAATGCATTAGTATCCTAATGTGGTAGATATAGACCAGTGAGAATCTACCTTCGTAGGTGATATACCTGTGGATCATGATCAGAGCAGTTTTCCATTCGGGTCGAATCCAGCTATGAGGTACTCCCCTTTTCCAATTCATATTTTTCTTATCTAGAAGAAGGAATTGGTTTACAAACTCTGTAACCACATGCTCTTTATTCCACCATATTTCTCCTCCAACCACCAACTTGCAAGCCTTTGCAATTGTCTTCTCTGTCACTAGCATTAGCATCTTACCAATCTCCACCTCGTGACCATCGAAATTCAGAGCGAACTCCATGGAGACCTACTCATCGTAACCTCGAAAAGTGGTAAGGAATTCAAACCACCCAACGTATTTTAACCTTTGATCCATCTGAGGATAGGCTTCAAGAAGTTTAGCACCCTCTGGTTCTATTCTGACTACCTGTCCACTCCTCTTTGGCGCCATCAAAACACAATTCTGTAACTAGAGCCACCGGGTTCCAAATTTGCACCTGCAATATGTTAGTGTATACCGTTCCTTTGAGAAAATACCCGCGCCTAAATTCAGAAAAATCAAAATGGTATAATATAATGATCATTAACAATTGGGTGATTTAAAATGAGTCCTGCGTGGGTACACAACAATCGGATTATGAAACAGTTTGAATCGGTAAATGATTCCAAGATTTTTTGGATGCATGCGAACTCTCAATCCACGATTCGTGTCATCATAACGAAATATGGATGGCAGGCGCGTATCAAGGCATGATTATTTTGGCGCTACGAGAATAGCCTTATTCTCGTAGCGCTATTAATGACTTAGCAAAATTTGAAAGTTTGAAATTCAAACAGGCATATAAGGTGACACCTCGTTTTAAAACCATGTCTTTCAAAATCAAACTTAAATAAACTATCCAAAAATTGTAATGCAAACCATAATACACTAAAAACAAAGATCGAAATAAATTGGAAACAGAAAATGAAGTGTAGGTAAGAAGGGTTTAGGATAAGGGTTTCTCACTAAACAAAGACAAAATTAGAGACTAACACTGGCTCCTTCTAGGGATGGAGTTTTGATAATAAACTCCAAGAACTACAGACCAATGCCTTTCCTTTATCTCTGATTCATTGATTCCCCTGCAACTGTCAGTCTTTTATTCTTAGCATAACTTTAGAAACAAGTCCATTGGGTATATGGAGTCTTTATTGAAAGGAAAACCTATTGTACTAACTGAAACCTAATGAGCTCTTAGAGAAAATAGTGCTTCAAGAACCTCCCATTCACTGGGCCCCCAAAAATTTCAGTGTTATCTAAATTATGCAGGAAAAAAGTGTTATTGTTCATTACCTTGGCTATCCTAAAAGGACCATACCATAGGTTATCGAACTTTCCATGTTTCTCTTTATCCTCTCTCCTGGCATCCCATCTTAACACCAAATCCCCTTTATTGAAAACATCTTTCTTAGTTCCCTTATCAAATGTATCCTTGATTTTTCTCTAATGAGTAGCAACTTTCTGATTAACCTATTCTCTGACCTACTGAACTTCAATCATCTGAAAAATTCTTCTTTGGACATCATTGGGTTCCTCTAGTTCTTCTTGTAGAAACTTTAAGACTGGCAGGCCCAATTGAGTTAAAAGAATTGCTTCTGTCCCATATACCATCTGGAAAGGAGATGTCCCAATAAACTTCTTTTTACTGATACAATCAACCCAAAGGGAAAAATTTAACTTGGAATCCCATGATTTTTTATTTTCTGTTAGTAATTTTTTGATAATCCTTATCAGAGTTTTAATGGAAGATTCTGCCAATCCGTTCCCTTGGGGGTAGTAGGGGGTAGAATGAACCAATTTGATACTATACTTTTTACATAATTCAATCATGGAATTTGATTTAAAAGCTTGTGCATTATCAGTGACCAGTTTTTTAGGACAACCAAACCTGGAAAAAATATATCCTTCTAGAAATTTCATGATTACCTTGTCTGTTGTATTTCGAGTTGGAATTGCTTCAATCCACTTCATAAAATAATCTGTGGCTGTAAGAATCCATCTATGTTTCCTGAGGATGACGAATTAATCTCTCCGATGAAATCCAATCCCCACTGTTGAAACGGTCCATGGGCAATGATTGGTTTCAGAGGCAGAGATATAAGTTTCTACTTTCCAACAAATTTCTGACAAGGTTCACATGCCCTTACCTCAGAAAAAATATCTGAGAATAGAACTGGTCAGTAATAGCCTGATCTAAGAATCTTGAAAGTAGTATCCTTCCAATGATGGTGGCCTCCGTAGACACCATGATCTAGATCATGAAAGATTTGTTTAGCTTCCTTTTCGTCCACACACCTCAAAAAAAAACTGTTGGGGTCTTTCCAGAACAGGGTCTGATCAATAATACAGTACTTTACAACTCTCAACTTTAATGATCTGAATTTTGATTTATCCAAATTTGGGGGAGATTGAAAATTCAACAGAAAAAATATGATATCTTTGTACCATTTTGAATAAACATACGTGTTGTTTATCTGTGAATTTATTTCTTCAATCTAGACAGAAGAGGTCCTGTGTCATGTCTGAAAGATGGTATAACCCAACTGCTTTGCAATTAGATTCTATCATTAATTTGGCAAGGACTTGCCCTTTTATCAACTGAGTAGGCTTTATGGTGATATCGTATTCCAAGATTTTGGTTATCCATTTCCCTCGCTTTCCTTCACAATCAGGCTGAACCAATATTTCTTTGACTGCACTACTTGGGACATAAGCTGTAATTTTAGATTGAAGAACATATACTCTGAATGATTTTAAAGCCTTTACCAAGGCATAGGCCTATTTTTATATTAAATCATACTTCAATTCAAAGTCTCTGAGGGTTTTGCTAAAGAAGGAGATAGGTTGCTCGTATCCTTGCACATTTCTCTACAGAAGAACAACAACTATGGTATTCTTTGATGCAAATGAAAAAATCATGAATTCTTTGGAGTAATCTGGGCTAATTAGAACAGGTGCCTGAACAATAGCCTATTTGATCCTTTCAAAGGATTCTCTCACTTCTGGTATCAACTTAATTTCTGCATCCTTTTTCAACATGTCAGTGATGTACTTGACAATTTCTGCAAAGTTAGGTATAAACCTCCTTAAAAAATTAATTTTACCAATGAATGACTGAATAGAATTTTTATTTCTCGGAATGTTGATTTGTTGAATAGCCTTTAATCTTTCTAGATCTATTTTAATACCTTCATGTGAAATAATGTGTCCTAGAATCTTTCCTTCCTCCATGGAAAAATGTGTTTTTTTGGGATTAAGTGATATGTCGTACCTCTTGCATTTCTCAAAGGTCTGCTTCAAGTGTTTTAAATGTTCTTCATCGGATGCCAAAAATATAGTGATTTCATCAAGGTAAATAAACACAAACCTGTCTTTCTCCCCATTGAAAGAGGTGTCCATAACCCTTTGAAATGCGACTCTTGCATTCATCAATCTGAAAGGCATCTTTTCATACATAAAGGTGCCACAAGGAGTGGTAAAAGATATTTTATTTTTGTCCTCTTCCATTATTGATATTTGATTGTACCCTGAATATCCATCAAGCATATAAATTCTCTTTGCGCCGACAAATATTTGTAAGATATAATCCATTTTTGGTAATGGATAATTGTCTTTCAGAGAGCACCTGTTTAGATTCTTGAAGTCTACACAGATCCTTTTATCTTCATTCTTTTTTATGATAGGTACAAGGTTGGCTACCCATTCTGAGTATCTCAGTGGCACTATGATTTTTGCTTCCAGCAACCTTTTCATCTCACTTTATATTATAGGTAATAGTAAAGGATTAAATTGCCTGAACTTTTGTTTAACAGGTTTTGATCCAGGCTTCAGAGGAATTTTGTGTTGAATAATCTCTGTATCAAACACCTTCAGATATTCATAAGACCATGAAAAAATGTCTGAATAATGTTTCATTAATTCAACATATGCTTCTTTCTGGTTTTGTGACAGTTTCCTGGATATTTTTACCAACCTTGGATTTGCATCCGGACTAATGTCATAGTCTACTACATATGTTTCTTCTATTTGGATAACAACCTTCCTGGAAACATCATTATGATCAAACAATCTTTCTAGTGGAACCAAACCCTTGGGCAGATGGTTTGTCTTCATTTCAATGATTTTGTGGCCAACAATTGTATCTTGAAGGACTTCTGCAGCATGTATTTCTGCTTCTCCATCTTCATCATCTTGATCAATTGAAATGTTAGAAAACTCTTCAATAGTTTTCAAAAATCTTTGAATTTCCTCATCATCTTTAAAAACCTGCCAATGTTTTATATTATCCGGTATTGAAGGTATGTTTCTGACTTCGACTTTGAATTTCAGATTAGGAAACATCGGAGCTTTAAAGTTGCTAGCTGCAAGTGCCAAAGAGTCAGCCTGCTGATTCAAAGTTTTGTGCACAAAAGTAATATTAAATGCTGAAAAGAAATTATCCACATAATCCCACACCTAATTTTTGTATTGCTTTAACCTTTGTTGTTTGGTTTGGTATATATTCTTGATTTGGTGAATAATAAGTTATGAGTCTCCAAAAATAGACAACTTATCTACTCCCATATCTCTAACAGCTTTCAAACCTAACAACTAAGCTTCATACTCACTGATGTTATTGGTGGTGTCAAATTCAAGTTTATATGACATGGGGATAAACTCCTTGGAAGGGGAAATGAAGACAATACCAGCTCCGGAACCTTCTTTAGAACATGCTCCATCAAAATGCATTTTCCAAACAAAATTGTCTTTATTGTCTCCCACTGCAGTTGTTGACTTTCTGACTGATACTTCTATCATTTCCTCACTCATGAAAAATAGAAGAACCAATATCATATTATACAACATATATAGGATGATTAGTGGGATTATTGTGATCACTTACCAAATAAGCCAATCTAACTTCTCTGTATAATCTTCATTGTTCCCCACCAAAAACAAGTATGGTTGCATAGCTAAGGTCCATCTATAGAGTACCACCTACCTTTTTAGCCCAAGATCTTGAAAGAAGCATTCCAAATTTTGGTGGTATGTCAGCCACGATAACATCTAATACCACACTTTTCATAGGTAATTGGGAAAGAGTAACAACCACATCCTTCATAACTCCAAGGCATTTGAATTTCTTGGAGTCAAAAGAATATAGATCATGATACGGTCTAGTAATCTCCAACCCTAATTCTTCCATCACCACCTTAGTCATTACATTATGCGAGGCACCAGAATCCATTAAGAAGTTGTGCAATATTTTTTCATGGATATTTAATGAAATGTAAAAAGGTGGAGAGGCATCAATTCTATCTTCAATGTGAGGTCCAATAGTTTTGGTACGGTTTTCATCCTCTAGATTGACTGTATTTGAAAAGGTGACATGAGCTGGAGCCTGTAGAGCCTTGAGGATGGTATTTCTGAAAGGTTATGTTTTCATGAGTCCTAACAATGGCACTGAAACCTTGATTTTGTTGATTTCGTGTTCTAAACTAAAAGCATAAACATTTCTATATGGTTCCTTTATGTCAACAGTACTATCCCTAGCAAGTTGTTTCAATGGTTGATCAACTTAGATCTTGGGAACACCTTTGATAATTCCTGTCTTAACTAGAGCACTGGCCTTCTTTGTGGAAACAGGTGTATCAACTTTAGGTGCATTTGAACCAGATACGAGAATGTATTTTTTCCTTTTAGGTTCCTGCTGGACGATCTCATATTCGTCCCCTTCTTCAAACTGATTTGCAATCAAAGCATCTCCATAATCCTGATGTGTCACATGTAGAGGAGATGATTCAGAATCATTCAAATGAACTACAGGGTCTTCTTCTATATCATCCTCATCCTCCTCCTCATCTACTGCATTATTCTGAAAAGGAGGTAACACCTTTTGGTCATCTTGGTTTTTTATTTCTCTTGGTAATATTTGAGGTATATTGTTTGGTCTCCTGAACTGATTTGGGTTTCTGTAACCACCCTCTTGTGCAGGTCTACTGGGTTGTTTTTGTTCCATCTTCAACCTTTCCATTTCAGATGTCAAAGTTTTCATTATCTTAGCCATTTCATCCATTTTAGAATCAGATGTTGAATCAGAAGATAAAGGCAATTCTTCCTTTTGCTTTTTCCTGTCTCTTTCACTTCTAGACTTCAATTTGTCTGCTGCTAATATGTTTGATTCTACCTCGATAGCAACATCTTGCATCAGACTGAGGGTAGCGGTTCTTATTTCCCTAAGCAACAAGGAAAATTCGGCATTGAATGCAATGGCAAAAGTGATTTTAGATGATGTCTCTAAAGGTTTTATCTCATCTGGAATTTTACCATACATCTAGTTGAACCTTTTGGTAAAATCAAGTATTGATTCACCTTGTTTCCTCCCTAAAGAACCAAACTCAATGATGTAGTATAAAAAGTCCTTCTTGTCTACCCATTGTTTAAGAAAGACATCATCTAAGGCTACGATATCAACTATTGAATTAGGATGCAAACTCTTGAACCACTTTCTTACTTCCCCATTTAGACTTTGTACGAATAGTCTCATCCACACATCAACATGATCTACATTGAAATTATCTGCAAAACTATAAAATGAACTCAAATGCTCTTCAGCAGTAACTGATCCATCTCCATTGAATCTGGGCAAGTATCTCATATAATCATTTGGTGGAAAGGCATACATGACTTATGGAAGAACCAAGGGAGCATACCTTGCTGCAACTATTTCGTCCATTCTGTCTGTAGCCATATTAGCTATTTTTGGAGCTCTGGGAGTGAGTAAGTTTGGTAATGCTGAAGGAGAAGGCGTCTCTTGTGTATTACAACTTATATGTATTGTCACTGAGTCTTGATCTTTAGCAGATAAGGATTTCTCTTTTGGACTATGATCAACTAATGGATTGAGAAACAAAGGATTCTCAAAAGAAAAATAATGTGATCGAAAATCATCAGATGAGACAGATCTAAGAGATGACAAAGGTGTCTCTGGTTCTCTCTTAATGTATGTTTTGTGACCTCTCGAAGTTTCAGTCACAGGAAAAATGTTTGGATACTCCTGTTTAATGAGTTTAGTAAGTAACTTCCACTGTTTTAGATTTAATTATGAAATAGTTGAATGGAATGAAACTATATCAGACTCAATAACAGGTTTAATTTCACTTTTAGGATTCACATCTTCATCTAATTGGGTTTTGATAATTTCAGAGGATTTTCCTTGAGAAATTTCTAAAGATAATTTTCCCTTTAAAAGTGAAGACTAACCGGAAAGAACTTTAGGTTTTCTTAATAACTTTTCAAGATCTGGAACTGCTGCAATAGGCTCAAGATCTGGATTCTTCCTGGTTATTGGTATCTTATTAAATGATGAAGAATTTAGAGGAGTTTTAGGTCCTTTAAATTCTCTTTTAGGAGCCAGAATTACCACAGAGGAGTCGCTAGGTGAATAATCACAGTCTTAAATAATATCCAAAATCTTGTTCACTACCAAGATCTGAATGTAAACTTGTTGTTTCCCTAGGGAAGATCTCTTTATTTATTCGTCCCCGACAATGGCACCAAAAATGTTATTCCATAAAGTTGCACTTGACTTTGAGAGGGAAAGATAGGGCATCATTCGTTATGGTAAAGAGTTTATAAGGTTTTATGATTTGTTTTTTTCTTAGTAGGGTGGTTGAAAACTGGCTCAAGGTTACAACATAACATGAAAATCAAGATCAGAAGATAACATATCCCATTGGCTAAATAATAGGTGGACACATAGATGGATTAAAAAAATTAAGAAAAGGAAGACAAAGTCTTCAATTTTTCAACTTCACATGAATTCTCGTCTCAAAATGTCATAAAGAAACATGACTATCAGCTTGATATCAAAACTTGAATAATTATCTCTACAATAAAGTTTTCACTGTATAAATTAACAGTTAAGAATAAAAAAGCATTGCAATCTGAATAATGAATTCAAGCATGAATAAAGAAATAACAGAGTAGAAAAAGAGGGTCTAACCATCCATATGCCTTTGTTATTAAGAATCAAATTGAACATAAATGCCTTTTACAATGAGCTTCACAAAAAGGTCCCCTGGATCTCCAATTTTTCGACCTACACATAGTCTTTCCTCTGTCTATTTAGATTATCTATAAAACTTCTAGATCCTATCATCTAGTATAGCTTTAATGACTATATTGGAATAGTATCTATCTACTAAGGTATTTCACTCAAAAATAGCTTCCACAATCTCAAAATACATCCCATCTCAACAACTTGATATTGCATAATATTGCCATCATTTACATTTGATTATATAAAATAGGAATTAGTTTGATTTAGTCAAATAGATCAAGGTCTTAGCATCTTGCTGACCAAAAATGAGTAGGCTTTGCCATATTTCCTGGAAAACATTTAAATCATGATTGTAGCAAATCTCCATGTAACCTTTAGGATATAATCACAGCAATAGCTTTAGTATTTTTCTATTTGAGCTTTGTGGTAAGCATGACATTGTGCCAATAGAGTTTGAAATTTATATCCCTGAGTTCTTTGAGCAATTCCCTTTGCTCTTTCTTATTATTTTTAAAACCTTGAATCCTTTCTTGCTGGCGAGCATTCCATTGTTCTATTTGCGCCTTTTCTTTCTTTAACTATCTTACTGTTTTATGAAATTCCTTGATCCTTTCTTTATAAGTTCTGATTTTAACTCTGAATACTGAGCATTCTTCAAAAGGTGCAGGTTCATTCAAGTTTAAGGAAACTTTGGGTTCTTTTTCTTTAACTTGGTACTTTGAGACTAATCCCGAGCTATGTTCTTCATCAGAACTTGTTGAATCTATAGCTTCAGGCACATCTGATATGTGATCTGAGTCTTCAAAGTAATCTTCTTTATCCTCAGGGGTTTCACTGATACCTTTATCCATATCTTTAGCTTTTTATAATTTGGTTGAAACTCTCATTACAGGTCCTGTAGATGATGAAATCATTTTTTTACCTTTGCTGACTAGTTTCTTAGGCAATGAAGTTCTTTTGGCCCTTTTACTGGTACCTGCTTCAACATTTTCAGAGTCATCTTCTATGACTATGATGTTTTATTATTTGATTGATGGATTAAACATGGCCTTTGACTTCATTATATACTTTTTGGTGACCCTAGTAGAATTTCTTCTAGGTTTTTGTGATATAGACACACCTTTAAACCTTTTCCCTTTGACTGCAGCACCCCTTTTACTGGTTGATGACGATTCATGCTTGACTGTAGTTTGAATATCAAAATATTTATCTGAATCATTTTCCCCTTTAACATCTTCTTTAGAAAATGTTTCAATTTCTTGATCCCACCTAGGTCTTTTACTTTTGTTATTCCTCGTCACCCTGATATCAGGCATCTCCTCTTTCACAAGGGTTTCATCAATTGAAATATCTCGGCTCTGTGTAACAGTCTTTCTCCCTTTGCCTTTCTTTTGTTTATTGGACTATGTGTTAGGGTTTAAATATTGCGTGAGCTAGCTCCAGGGCTTCTGTAATTCACTCAAAGAAGACATAACTAAAGTTTTAATTAAGACTTGATGAAACGGGCTGCTCTTAGCATTGGTGGAAAGTGACTGAACTCTCTTTGACATCTTTGTCAAGCTTTTGAGTAGAAAATAAGGGATATTTAAAGGGTAATCACCATTTAAATGCATTAGTATCCTAATGTGGTAGATATTGAGAATATAACTTCGCATATGATATACCTATGGATCACGATCAGAGCAGTGTGTCATTCAGGTCAAATCCAGCTACGAGGTACTCCCCTTTTCCAATTTGGATTTTTCTTATCCGGAAGCAGGAATTGGTTTACAAACTTTGTAACCACATGCTCTTTATTCCACCATCTTTCTCCTCCAATCACCAACCTGCAAGCCTTTGCAATTTTCTTCTCTGTCACTAGAATCAACATCTTACCAATCTCCACCTCGTAACCATCAAAATTCAGAGAGAACTCCATGGAGACCTGCTCATCGTAACCTTGAAAACTAGTAAGGAATTCAAACCACCCAGCGTCTCTGAACCTTTGAGCCATCTGAGGATAGCCTTAAAGAAGTTCAACACCCTCTGGTTCTGTTCTGACTACCTGTACGCTCCTCTTTGGTGCCATCAAAACACAATTCTGTAACTAGAACCATCAGGTTCCAAATTTTCCACTTGCAATCTGTTAGTGTATACCGTTCCTTTGAGTGAATACCTGCGCCTAAATTTTTAAAAATCAAACAGGTATAATATAACAATCATTGAGAATTGGGTGATTTAAAATGAGTCATACACAACAATCGGATTATGAAACAATTTGAATCGGTAAATGACTCCAAGCTTTTGTGGACCAATGCAAACTCTTAATCCATGATTCATTTCATCATAACGAAATCTGGATGGCAGGCATGTATCAAGGCATGATTATTTTGGTTCTATGGGAGTAGCCTTATTCCCGTACCGCTATTAATGACTTAGAAAAAATTAAAAGTTTGAATTCAAATAGGCATATAAGGTGACACCTCATTTTAAAACCATGTCTTTCAAAATCAAACTTCAATAAACTATCCAAAAACTATAATGCAAACCATAAGACACTAAAAACAAAGATCGAAATCAACTGGAAACAGAAAATGAAGTGTAGGTAAGAAGGGTTTAGGATAAGGGTTTCTCACTAAACCAAGACAAAATAAGAGACTAACAAGATGAAAGAGTGTGTCACCTTTGTGACACTAAGAAGGTTGAAGATGAAAATCACTTTCTCTTAGATTCTATAGCCTATACCCATATTAGATATCACTTTCAAAATATTTTTCACACTACCAACCTTCCTAACATATTAATTCAACAGTCTTCCTTTTCAAATATTTCCTTTGTTAAATGAAAAAAGGACTGCTAGGGTTTGGAGCAACTGCAATCTAGGGTTTGGCAGTC
>ML866804.1:0-14299 GCA_009831015.1 Picea engelmannii
CATGCGACAACTTGACAACAATGTCTTTGACTTAGACATGCAACTTTGACTTCTACAACTCGACTCTTTACAAGGCAATTCGAATTTCTCTTCATGGTGGATAATGTTACACGTGCCAATGCACTAGATCAATACATTTATATCGTTTGCAATATTAGGAATATCGTTTGTTTCTAGCTCATGGGAATTTTATATTCAACCTAACTTTTGCTAGATGCCTTGACTTTTGCTCATGGCTCACAAGGCTTGACTAGGATCACAGAGGTTGTACGTTCCCCCTAACTTTTGCACTAGTCTGTCTATGCTCACAAAGGTTGTACGTTCCCCCTAACTTTTGCATTAGACTTACATAGCATCTCATTCGTCCGACTTTTGGTTTGACTCACAAAGGTTGTACGTTCCCCCTAGCTTTTTTCAATACCTCACAAGACTGGTTGATTCTCCAAATCTCCCTGGCTAGCCTCAGGGTGGCCCATATGGCCTCTCATTGGAGAATGACTATCGATGCTGCCAAATTTAACATATATAGAGAGAGAGAAACACGCACGAACACACTTAACCCCAACCCTACGTTGAGAACCCTGAGAATGTCTTTGGGGCTTGCTAACATAAGCATCAACTAAGGTCTGTTGGGGGACTAGTAACACAATGACAAAGTGCATGCTGTCATTGTTTCAGCAAGCAGATCAAGGGCCAAGAACTGTGAAAGGCATTTCATGGGCATTCTTCTGGATTAAAATTGTTGTCCTTACAATGATGGTATAAACTACACTTTAATGTTTATATTTGTCAAGCTGTGGCTTAGTGGTTGGGATGGAGTGCCAACATGCAAACAGCCCACGGCCAAACCCTGGTGGGTGTAGAGCCCTTGTGTGTGTGCGTGAGGGAAGGTGTTCGACCTCCCAGAGTTGGTTTCCCTCCATCATCAAAGGGACTTAACACATGTCCAACAAACCAAATTGGTCCCATCATCAAAGGGGCTTAACACAGGTCGAACAAGCCAAATTGGTTCTAAAACTTTAAATGAATAGGATACTTTATCATTTTTTATAAACCCTATTGTAGAGGCGACTGACACCTGTATGGGTAGGACCTGCCCTCTCTTCAAGACATGTATAGGCAGACAAATGGATGTTTACTGTTCCTGTCCTGCCCCCAACGGTCCCCATCCCCAAGTGTAGGCAGACGAATGGATGTTTATTGTCCCTATCCTCCCCCTACCCGTCCCTTCCCCAACCCTTTCAAGCAGCTTTGTTAGATCCTTTTTGGGAGAGTGATTCAGAGAGTGTTTCAAAGTGCGCCCCGGACTACAGAATTATTATGACCGAAAATCATAAACAGCTAGACAATCATGATTAAAAATTCATAAGCAGCAGGCGTGGCCTCTCAGGCCACAGAGAGAACAGAAATGCCTAATAATCATGGAAATACATTTGAGCCCAGAGTCTGGTTAAAAAAGTCGAATTTCTTGATAACCAGTGAAGCACAAATAAACCAAGGAAATAGATTTAATCGATAACCCAAACTGCCCTATCCTCCCCCCACCCGTCCCTTCCCCAACCCTTTCAAGCAGCTTTGTTAGATCCTTTTTGGGAGAGTGATTCAGAGAGTGTTTCAAAGTGCGCCCCGGACTACAGAATTATTATGACCGAAAATCATAATGATTAAAAATTCATAAGCAGCAGGTGTGGCCTCTCAGGCCACAGATAGAACACAAATGCCTAATAATCATGGAATTACATTTGAGCCCAGAGTCTGGTTAAAAATGTCGAATTTCTTGATAACCAGTGAAGCACAAATAAGCCAAGGAAATAGATTTAATCGATAACCCAAATTTCCCTAAAATCCCAGCAGATTGCAAAAATTTCAGGCAATCCATGCCACCTACTTGTCTATATTCACAATCCCTTCCAGAAATGAGAAAATGATGCCATTATCAAAACAAGAATCCATATAGATTTCCAATTAATCACAGAAAATGGGGACGCCATCATTGAATGCTTCGGATCATGCAATAACATGGTAGTTTTTTTCTCGTTAAATTTGTTACGAAGCATCATGGGATTCCCAAATTTTCGGGATGAAAAACAGATTAAAAAAAAAAAAGATCAATTGAAGGCAACGCAGGCATACCTCGGATTGAGTAGGAAAAGCATCTGAACCGAACCCCAGCAATGCCTTTGCCTCGCTCGCCCGCATTGCGGTCATGTTATGAATGTTGAAGGAAACTTCAAATATGCTCTGTCATCCAAAACATTCTCAGCGTGACATTCATCTCCTCAAGTATTTATGTATGCAAGCGTTTCATACTGACGTAGGCAAGGTTGAATTCATAGTTTCAATAAATAAATTTCTTTTATCTTTATATTTCTTTGGATTATTTATCAAATCAGTATCTTTGACGAGAATGGGTAGACCTAACTCGACGAGATGGTTGTAGGAATAAAGCGGGATTTTGATTTAAGGTGTTTTGTTTAGTGGGGCGGTACATGGTCACTTGTCATGGGTTGGTAAGGAGGAACTCGAAACCCCTCTACATATATGTGGACCTGCATCGTTTACTAAAAGACGAGAGTTCTTGACCGGGTATAAATGACATAGGTTTTTATTTTAATATTTTTTAATTTTTAAAATATTTTCTTAACCAAAAGATCATATTAGCATCTTATGCAATATTTTTGTGATGGGAAAGGGTGGAACTCAACTTTTTACATGTGGATATGTTTCTTTACCAAAAGACCAATCAATCAAGGTACCCATGTCGTAATTTTGTTTTTATTCAAATAGTAATAGTATAGCGTGATACAGTGTAATTTTTTTTTATTCAAATAGTAATAGGATAGCGTGATACAGTGTAGGAACATGGAAAAGGGTAGGAAATCAAAACCTTTTATCTATGAACATGTTTTCTTAACCAAATGACCAAATCCATGTCTGCAACAAAGTACCCATTTTACCAAATAAAGAATTGCAAGTTCATTTGAGATTTGGTAAGAGAAATGTTTTTCTTATAGATAGGACCTTGGAGTGGTCTCTTAGAACTAAGTTAAAGTGTGTACATTGCTAAAAGGATTGCAATTGGGTAGGGAAATGATATCAATGGGTTGTATCGTATCACCTGGGGTATTCAATCCTCATTATTTAGATAATGAATAATAATGCGAGAATCAAATCATTACTATATGATTGAATGGTTAATCTTCTCACATGCTTGAAGAGTAAATTTGAGTGCATGGAGTTCATGCATAACACTAGCAACCTTGATATGAAAGCAAATAAATTAGCAAATTTGGTGCTTGGCTCTGTCATCATATAACATGTCATCTGATCATATGATAGATAGGAACATTCAACCTCCCATCTCATTTTATTCTTTATTTTCGTCACGAGACATGGAGCTACTCTTCTTCAAATTACCTTTCGACTTTCTCCCCAAAGTAGTTTGGAGAGAATGCCTCTAAGGACAAATGTAAGGGGTATCCATGGAGTAAGGAGTTAAACAATTTTCACCTAAGTCAATAATGACTTTGAAGTCAATAAAGCGGAAAGAAAAAAGAGGCTCCAATACAAAATATGATTATAAAGCCCTCTCTTGGAATGCATAGAGTAAATTGTGGGCCTTCGATGGTAGAGTTTGTGACCTAGTAGGAATTGTGCCTAAACTCCCAATTCAGTTAAGCAATAAGATTGTTCTAGTCAACATAGTAGTTTTGATTGCCCCTATTGATTTTAACTTGCTCCTTGGCCACACCTATTTGTATGGCATGAAAGTTGTGGTGACTCCCCTCTATTGTATGATGTTGTTTCCACATGAGGGATGCATTGTCGTCATTAATTAGTCATCATACTACAATCCCAAACATCTAACCTAGACCTAGAGAAATGTCTCTTCTTTAGTAATCCAAAATGGGTCCGAACTCTCAAATGGTTGTAAAAATTAGTATCTGCAAGCCAATTCAACAATTTATGAAAGTTAGACAAACCATGGAAAACAATGCAAATGTAAAAAGTGAATAAGACAAAAGAAGAAAATAGAGAATTAAATGAAAAAAATAATAATAAGGGAGAGAAAAGACTGAGGAATGAGAAATGAAGGGTCATGCATATTGGCCTTCCCATCACCCCAACTCTCTCTATTTATTCCTTCACTTTCATTCTCAATGGGTTTTTTTGGGCCAAGGAGAGGAGGATGGATAGAGTGCCATGAAAGCTTTGTAACCAAAGATTGTTGAAATAGATTGAGCACCCATTCAAAGTTGATCTTCCCATTTAGGTTTCTAGGGTAAATACTATGCATTTGTGTGATGAAATTATCTCATGGATGCGTTAATTGTTGTGCTTGAGTTATTGGTGACTCATTTTGTATTAATTGTTGTGTGAGAGTTTTTTTTATAGAAGTTGTTTTGTATTCAGTTGCTACCGAAGCTTATTTTAATGGTGTGAGTTATTTGGTGTTCCTTTGTATTAAAGGTGTGTCAGCATTTTCCCATAGCTTGACTACATTGCCAAAGGATTGCCAGATGGTGCTAAGAATTGGCACTTAAAATGGTGTGAGTTTGAGTTGTGAACCACAAGCTACAACTCCCTTAATGCATTTCATTTCTCTATTCACTAACCAAACAAATGTTGCCCATATCATTTTCCTCAAAGCATTGTGAATGGCACAACCAACAAATATCTCAAGCCATCCATATAAGAGCCAACGAAAATCGATGGTGAGGATTCCATGGTTGTTGGCCAATGTTTCTAATTTTGTGAATGAATTCAATTTAATTATGGTTGTTGGGAAAATTTCTCACTCCTCCATGCTGCAATTTCTTGTTCCTAAGTCGAATTTCTTCTTCTTGAGTCAAATTCCTTCTTCCTAAGTCAAATTCGTTCTTACCTAAAATTGATTTAGCTCTTGCATGGATCGATTTAGCTCTTACTTGGTCAATTTCTTATTTGTTGGGGTGTTTGATGCTAACCACGGGCCATACGTAGCTCTATTGGGTGCTTTATCCATCAATTGGTTGTTATTTGGGACCCTTCAATTTATTGCATTAGAACAAAATCCATAGGGGAAGAAAACGTTGTGAGTATTCCTAGTTGAAGTAAAGTCGACTAGCTCTAATCGACTTGCTAAAGGAATGTTGACATGGTTCATACTTCAAACTTGGGATTGGGAGGTTCACCATGCCGCAAGAGATTGATATGACCATTAAGCTTACTATTGTCAGATACATAATCCTTGGGATTACACGGTATTGTAAGTATTATTGTAAATAGTTAATCTAGGAGAAATAAAAAGCCACCTAAGTGAATATGAACAAACGTGAGACCCGTGGAAAGATGAAACCAAAGGTCATTTGTTTTTATATATAATTAGTTTTTTTTAATACAAAATTTTAATGCGTGGAGTTATTCAATCCCCGACATGTCAGTGGTATCATAGCTTGGTGTCTTTTTTAGATAACTCCATGATCTTTGATCCTCCTATTATGCAATCTAAGTGCATAATTTATTCCTCTACCCCTCTTCCTCTGCCATTTGCCTTCCAATCTGTGCCTGTGAAACCCTAAAACACCTCCACACGTATAGGAAACCCTAATATGATGTGTTAGTCGTTGGAAAGAAGACAATTGGCATTCTCTGGCATACGTTCTTAGTCCATTGGGCGTTTTTTCTCTCTCCCTTGGCGTTCTTTAATTATTATGTGGCTGAGCATTTTAGAATGAATGCTTCATCCTTGGTGATAGTCAAATGCAGCTAGGTAATCGCCAAAATTGTAGAGGCACTTCAAGAATGAATGCCACGGAGCTATTGAAATGTAGTTGGAAGACAAATAGATTCTTCTCTCTCACACGCAACCTTCCAGGTATAGTCGAGAGCATCTTGTTTTATGTTGGAAAGGATAAGTTCTATTGCAATATTTTTCATACTTTAGATAGAAGGAAATCACACGATTCTATGTGAAGGCAGTCACATTTGTTGGAGTGATAAAGGTTGGTGTCTCCTGTTTAAAAACAAATCATAGTCCTTTGTTTTGAATGAGCGATCATACCAGTTATATTTTCCGAGTTGTATACATCTATTGTCCGAGTTGTGTATTTTTTTATATTATTTTCTTTGCACACTTCGTTGAGTTCCGCTCTTCCCAGCTCAATGCTCTCTATATATATATGTATGTAGCGAAATAAGTAATGAAAAATATGAAAATGGCTAGTGTTGCTTTCTTGTTGATCTATATGTTGACAGAAGCAGATTTGTTAATCTATCGAGGAGAGTAGATCATAAAACAAATGGTGGCACATCTAATGTTTCGGAGTGAGTGGATCGTCCAAATTAATGAGATTAGACTTGAAACATATAGACACCATAGTTGGTCCTCATGAAGAATTGACTCTCCCTGCTTTGGGTTTGGATTTAATGTTTTGGGTTATCTAAGTATTAATACAATATAAATAAAATGATATCAAATAACATGTCTTCTAGTGACATTCAAATAACCCGATTTAATCTCAATGCATAGAAGACTTTCAACGTTTAAAGATTGTGGTAAAAGAAGTTGGATTCTGAAGAGTGGTTAGTGGCAAAAATGTGTTCTCTTGTTTCCATTGTTGGTGTGGTGCTTAGTGGAAAATGGAACTATCCATAATGGTTAAGGAAGATTGAGCATACCTTGATCTTTAATGACCTTTGGTATGACATTTGCGATGACGATACCAAACCTACCAAACTGATAGTAGATAAAAAGCTTGACATATGGATGAATAAAGACAAGAAAACTTATTTATTGATCTTTGCTTCTGTAAGTGAAGAGGTGAGTCGTCATATTAGGTTTATCAAATATTCTTGGAGTTATTTGAAGAAGTTGAAAGATATGTATGATTAACATTTAGAACTAGAGCTAATATAATTGTTGATGAAGCTCTCAACCTTGAAATGAAGGATAATGATCCCATTGCTTTAGCTTCCAAAATTAAAGCCATCATGCATGACATTGATGCTACTAGTGTGAAGATAGACATTGCTCTCACGACCTTCATCAAGGCCCTCTACCCCACATATTCTCACTATTTTGAATCACTTCAAGCTTGTGGACAACGAAAGTCCCTCAATTTTGACTATTTGGTGGAGAAAACTACATAACGTGAGAAAGATTTTGCGAAGAAGACAACTCAACCAACTAGAAACACTGTGTGCCTTGCTCAAAAAGGGAAGAATCAATCACATGATTCTTCTAGAGGAGAATTTAATAAGGGATGACGCAAAAAGAAGAATTTTCATAGGTAGGGGGGTAGGCACAATCAAGGTGAGAGGTTTGATCTTCGTTATATTCATTGTGGTAAGAATAGACATGAAGCAAAGACATGTACAATCTCCTAGGAGAAGATCAAAGACAAGAAAGAACAAAAGGAAGACAAAGGTAAAACTCTTGAATCTGCTCATTTTGTTGTTGCTCACTGCAATATTGCCATAAATGAAGATTTGTTCAAAGCTTCATTTGATTCTTGGAGGGATGTGTGGTTGCTTAACATTGGTGCTACTTGCCACGTGACATTACATATAATTTTTTTGAAGAACTGAATGACAATGTCGAGGGTGCATTGTACTTTGTAGATAGATCCAGTTTCAAACTTATAGGAATTGGCAGCATCGGGCTCAAATTGCTTGGATTCCCAAATTTTCTTTTGCATGATCTTCTTTATCTTCCTAAGTTGAAGAGGAACTTGTTGTCTCTTGTGCACATTCGACAACAAGGCCATTTCATTCACATGTTTGATGGAAAAGTTGAAATAAGGAAGTCTTCCGACAACATGGTCATCATGATAGGATGGGGGGATGATAAATTGTTGAAGATGAAAGGGACATCTGCACAGGCACATAATTTTGTATACCTTTCTCACTATGATGAAGTTGTGTTGTCTTCCAGTTTCTTGTGGCATGATAGATTTGGGCACACCAACTATGATAGGGTTCATATACTGCAGAAAAATGGTGTTTCTGGTTTTCTTACCATTCCAAGGAACTTGAACCAATGTGAGTCTTGTATCCTTTGGAAATACAACAAACAATTTTTTTATGATTCCACTTCAAGAACATGCCGAAAGCTAGAATTGATACACTATGATTTGTGTGTCCACATGCATGTTCCAATTGCTTTTGGTAATAAATATATCATGACTTTATTGATGACTACACCGGGATGTGTTGGGTTTATTTGTTAAAACATAAGTCTCAATCTTTTGAAGCATTTAAAATTTTTCATGTATGGATTGAAAATGAAGCACAATCTCGTATTAGTGTTATCACCAAAAAATTGCTCACCTAGCCTATATTGCCTAGCTTACTGAAATACACCATCCATAGCACATGTATTCCATGTCCACGGTCACTTTCACATCATTCTCCCCTTAAATAACTTAGGAAAATAATTTTCCTTATGTTGTTTATGTTTAACTAAAGTAAAAAACACTCTTATTACATTTTCCCTCTTTATTTTATTTGAAAAAAGGTAAAATAATCAAGTAACGGTTAGAATTGATTTGGTCAAATAATATATTTTATTATTTTGACCCTATCAAAGATAACCACTATTTTGCTTATAAAATAAAGAGATCCCATCCATTTTCCATATCCATCACATGAAAGTAACGAAGTACTGCTAAAATTCACATTGACCTTTTGGCCCCATTTCACCATCACTTTCGCCCATCAAAGAGAACAAGCATAGCCATCTACCACACACTTGGGAAAGAAGAAGAACCCTCCCATGGAGAGGCTACCAGAGGATTCCGACCTTCATAGGTTTGTCTCCACGAGTGTATTTGTGTTCACTCTGGTCATTGGGTATGATATTACATTGATTATTTACATCTATTGTTGTTCATGTCTTTTTTCTTTTCTTTTTATGTTTCACATATTTTACTCTCATTCAATAGCATAGATCTAGAGACATTTGCTTCTTAGAAAACTAGGGTTTCTTGTTTTCTAACCCTCTTTTGTATGTAGGTTTGTCACAACCACAACATTTTTGGATGTGCTCACCCTTGCTACAAAAACACACCAACAGAATGGCGACTCCGCTGGGGATCTGAGCTAATCTCATGATACTTAGTTGTGGGTGTATGGTAAATGGTTTTTTTTCTTCCATTTTTTATTGGTTTTTTTTTGTTTTTCAAGGGTTTTTATCATCCTATAGCTTTTTATTCATATGTGCATGTTATAGCTGCTGGAAAACCACTCAGAAACCCTCAGGAATTGGAGCCACAACTTTAGATCCAGTCACTGGACCCAACACACTTTTTGTCCCTTTTTCTACCACTGGACAACACACTTTGTGGCCCTCTTCCGACACTGGCCAACACACTTTTTGGCCCATTTTTTTGCCACTAGCCAACACAATTTTTGGGTCATTGTTTGCCACTATCCAACGCAGGTTTTTGACCATTTTCTGCCACTGGACAATACAAATTTTGGACCATTTTCCACCATAGGCCAACACAAATTTTGGGTCATTTTCTGCTATAGACCAATGCAAATTTTGGGTCATTTTCCACCACAGGCCAACACATTTTCCAGGTATTTTTCCACATTGGTCACTTTTTATTTGGCTATGTTTTATGTACGTAATTAGCTTTCTACAAGTGTTGATTAGGGCCTCTTAATACCCTTAGTTTCTTTCTTTTATTTGCATATCATTTCAGTGCATCCAAAAATACAAAAAGAGCATATATGGTAGGACTTTGAACTTGGTTCCATTTCATCTAGTTTATTATTGTTTGCTACAACCATTGCCTATCATATTATTGTTGTTACAGAACTTTAATTAGCTTGCATTTGCATAACAAAACCCTTAGTAAAAGAAAAGCCCATTTAAGACCCTCTCCTTTTGCTTTCCAATAGTGCTTCCCATTGCATATCTAGCTACATTGTTTGAAGGAAAGTTTGCTAGTTTAGATTTTTTATTTTGCATGCAACACTTTTTTAGTTTTCAAAAGGAAAAGTCAACCCTTAGTATTTTTTATTAGGTTGTGTGCATAAGTAGGAGTTTATTTCAAGCACTTTCATTTCAAAGTTGTTCATTTTCAACATTTTCTTTTAATTCAACAATTCAATTTCAACATTTATCCAATTTCAAAAGCACATCAACACTTCAAAGCAAACTAAAAACAAATCACTTAAGCCAAAACTCAAAGTAAAACCTGCCTTTGGACACCATTGATCCTTCAAAGAGATAGTCTTGTGGGCTAAAAGGCCTTCAACCCGATTTTCCTATCAGGTGTGCTCTCGTCCCCACCCGACAAAGTAAGGCTCCCCACCCCAACCTTTCCTCAAGTTCCAGCTCATCTGATTTGGAAGCCCCATCCCTATTGAGAGGTACTGGTGAAACCAGTTTCAATCCTTTACCTCCTTCACCGAGACCATCTCCTCCTAGTTCGCCCATCGTCAGAACTACCCAAACCTCCTTTCCTTTCATGGTCGGATTGAGTAACACAAACCTTAGTGAGTTGATCAATGACCCTATCCACCATGACCTCAATTGGCCTCTCATGCCTAGCAAGTTTACCTCTGACATCCCCAAGTTTGAGGGTAAGTTAAGAGAGACCCATCCAACCATATGATGTCTTTCCACCTATGGTGTTCTTCCAACTCTATCACAAAGGACTCTATTAGACTTAGGCTTTTCCAGAGAACCTTGATGGGTGTCACTGCCAAGTGGTACATTGACTAACCTAGGAACACTCACCATACCTTCGAGTCCATTGCCAAGGTGTTCCTCACCTTGTTCCAGTTACTTTTCCGCCACGACCTAGGGATATAGATCCTTACCTCCTATCATCAAACCATTGCCACTCATATCTCAGACCATATCCATGAGTGGCATAGAAGGCGTGGCTCGTGCAAGGCCGAGCTTAATGATATCTTCCTAAAGAATTTTTTCCTGAAGTCCCTCCATCCTCATATCGCCAAGGATGTTGATGTGACATTACCCTAGAATGAGGAAGAGGTTATCCAAAAAGATCAACAAGATGACTTGATCTATGCCCAGTCTCGATACCTTTACACGATCCTTCCTGATGCCCCCCGCCCTCGATCAAGTGACTCAACCACTCCAAGGACATCCCATGCAACTGATAGTTTAATCGACTCAATATCCCAGTCATGTCCACCCCTCCCACCCATATCTAGTGAATATATTCCTCCTTTTGGTGGGTCCTCCATTCCTTACAGATACCTGGCCCCACCTTAGGACATGTCTTGTGCTTCATCTTAGACGAGCACTAGCACATCCTACACTGCACCTCATGTCCATCCCCATCACCATGGTCAAGGTACCCCTTGTGGAAATCCCTCTTATGGTATTTCCATCAACCCATACTACCTTTTTCCTAGTCCATCACTAACTACTTCTACTCCATACACAATTATGCCCCCTCCCCATGCTAGTCTTCCTACACTCCCTCCTCTAGGTCAAGTGTATTCGCAACAAAATACTCCCCTTCCCCCAAACCAAAATAAAAATAAAAATAAATGGAAAGGGAAGCAAAATAACCATAACCAAGGGCCCCAAGGAAGTTAGAACCCCTCCCCGAATTATGGGGGAAACCGGCCTAACCCCAACCCAAGCCAAGGAACCAACCCATTGCCCAAGTAAGGAAAGAAATCATCCCTTCACACCAATAAACCTAGTGTATGTCGTGGTGTCTATGGACATTACACTCATGAGTGTCTTCTCCTACCTGTCATGCATTGAGCTTAGGAATGCACTGAGGCTGCTCAAAGATCCCATGCCCAACCTTCCCCTTCACCCTCATCACAACCAACTATGCTACAGAGCCCTTTCCTATCCCATGGGTTGGTGTATACTTCTATTCCCCCTCCTTCTATTCCTACCCCGATCCCCCACTCTTTTGGTAATGGAAACTACTAGACTTTCTTCTTGGACTCTAGACCTCCTCCTATAGTCACCCAACCTATTACATCCAATGTTTGTATGGCGTCATTCGATCATAAACCAATGATCCATAAACTAGCGAGCCCACAATCACAGTCTTCCAATGTATCTCTGAGTCCGACTCATCCCATTCCACCACCTGGAGCACATCGACAACCACATCTACAAGTGCATCCTCACTATCCCTTTAGTCAAGTACCTTTTATATTTCGTCCTCCAGGAATAGATAGCACCACGCTCATGGCAACATTGAACTTGCTTAATCTCACCCTTGGGATTCTAGTCTAGTACGTTGACCCCCCTATAAAATTAGATTTGACTTTGACCCCTATGCACACCGGTGTTCCTCAAACATCTACACAACCCTCACCTCAACCTATCCAGGCCTATCCTCAACCTTCATAGGCCCCATCTAGACCTATATAACCTCCAACCCCACCAACACCGAAAGGCAAGGAATTGACAAGGGGGGCAAGGTCAAAGTCAAAGGGAGATCAAACACTCCCAAACAAGCCATGGCCACTAGAACACTGCATCTAGGCCCATACCACCATGCACGATATGCAATATCATTGGCCATGTTATCTTCAATTGTCCAAGGCTCCAAGAATTGAAAGAGCTTTACAATGTCGATGACTTAGAAATTGACCCTTCCATCCCCAATGTGGAAGTATGTCTTCTTGAGTTCTTGCCCACCTATTGATCCATATTTATGAGGGAAAAAAATGAAACACATAAATATGATAGTAACATAGAGATACAATAATACTCAATTTTTATTAATGAATAAAATATGGAGAAACTGTAAAAATGTAGAGTGAAATGGACTCGCTAGAATGGTGGCAACTTATCTCTGAGAAGAGATGAGATAGCTATGCGCATTCACTAGAAGTGATTACAATGAGGCCAAAAGGACTTTTAAAATAAATCATAAATGAGAAAACACCAAACATCCAAAACCCTAACCCAAGAAGATGAAATGCCAAAAGGTTTGTGGGCCCCGATGTGGTTAGTTGATACGTCAAATTCTCGGGGGCGTAAATTTTGCATATGATCTCTTTTTGGGGTGCTCGGTAGCTCGTTGAAAAGGTCTAGCCAAGAATTACACATTCTGAATAGCCCAATACATGCCTTCAACTCTCTATTAGGCACTGTCTCCCCAAAAAAACATCATTTAGGGCCTCAAAACGACCCTAGAAGTTCAAGAACCGAAAAAAGCCATAGAAATCTGCCAAGATGAAAACTATGTTTTGAGCCAGTCGAATGGGTGAGTGGCCATTAATTTCCATTTTGATCACCTGTATCAATTCCTTGCGCACCAATCACCCTTGTGCTTTGTGTGATACTTATGGCCATTATTCTCATCATTGTCCTCGTATGCCCTCGTATCTGGATGCTCTTGAGATCTTGCGTTAGTTTGATTCTATTCACTCGGAAGATCCAACCCCGATGATCGATGACTCTTCCTTCACCCGGGATCCATCTTCCTTGACCAATTCTCATCCCACCATTGAAATTGGTCCCCATGATGTGCATACCAGTGAGGATTCCATGCAAATTCTCTACATATCACCTTCCATGGGATCGAAGTTGTTTGAGAACATCCCATTCTCTACTGGCATACATGATCCGAAATCGGATCTAGGAGCCTGACAGGGCTTGAAAAATGCTCAAAAATGAAAGTGCTCAGAATCTGACGAAACCAACGCCATTGCATCCGTCTCATCTTCCCGATTCCGGCAGTATATTTACTTTGTCAAACGGGCTTCGTATGCGAAAGTTATCGCGTTCTGATCGGAAGCCCAAACAAGTAAAAAGTCAAAGGTCAACTGGTAAAAAAGTCAACGCTGATGACATCAGCATGTTGACTGTGCAGGAGATGACGTGGCACTCTCTAGATGATTGTGATTGGGCAGGTTTGCTGACAGGGGAGACATGTGGCAGACAACTGGACTAGTCAATGGTTGACAAGTGGCATTAATCCGTCGAATGGGGAGATGGCACGTGGCCCAATCATGGGCAGCCACATGGCACCCAGTCATCAGTTGAAGTGGCATGTTAAAAAAATTGTTTTGGGGTCCATGGGTTTTGAACCCATGACGACCACCAAGCCCAACACCTTAAGAAATGGTCTTTGCCAATACACCAAATTATTTCTTATGTTATAAAACCCACATTATAAAATATATTGCAAAGTATTGTATGGAGAGGGGCCAACGCTTGGCCATATGAACCCATATGACCCTGTCAAGGGGGCGCGCGCTGGGAAAAAGGGGGCTTATGCCCAAATTTAACTATAAAGTGGGTTTTATAACCAATTTTTGGGTTTTAATGGTAATTAAGCCTATTTTTAATGGT
>ML866804.1:21514-39102 GCA_009831015.1 Picea engelmannii
GAGGTTATACGGCGGTGGTCCCATGGTAAATGGTCACATGGGCTATTGTATAGCCGAGAGGGCTAATGCATTAGGGGCATATCGGGGATCGGAGAGTCGCGAGTTCTGAGGACTCGTGAATTACGACATCGGAAAGCCCGAAAATCCGATAGGAGTAGCCCCGAAAGAAGGTAAGACCATGGTCGTAAAGACAGTGAGTCACAGGCTTAGCCTAGGGAGCGAATGCTTAAGGAGTGCTTCGGAATCCGGAGGATCGCGAGTTATGGGGGTGATTGAATTTTGACTTTCAAAACCCCGAATCCCGATATTGAACCAGGGATTGGCACTTCGCTAACGAGGATTTCTAGAGATTCCCCATTGTGGGAGATCAATCCAAATTTTTTTAAAATAATGATAGTGGGTGTGTTACACCCATTATCTTTGCTTTTCCTTTGTAAATGTATTATGTGACCATGTCCTCCATTTGTGCAATATCTTCTCCCTCCAAGCACATGTATTTTTCTACTTGTCTCTTATGTGCAATGTGCATGTAAATTGCAACCATTAGAGAGGAGGTAGTGCTTGATTGTTCATTAATTCTTGCCCATTCACTATCTTGATCACTTTCAACCATGTCTTCCCTTGAGTTCTTGGGAAGCCATTTTATTACAGCATGAACACCTACCTCTCCTCTATATCATAATGATTCTTTTCTTCTTTACACAAATAAAAAACCACGAAACCACAAACATCCATATCAATCAGAACAAAACTTCAAAAAAACAAAAATGGGGAAAGAAACTAAGTTTTTATGAACACCAAGTTTTTACCATGAATCACCTCTTCATGAATTTGGGGAACTGTCCATGCCACCCTTATTTGAAGCATCTATAATAAGTTTCCTTGTATTTTCCCTTTATAGGTTACCTTGGTTCTTGAGTCCCACTGATGCTATTTGATTGACTTTGTTCTCATGGTCCTTAAGTCTCACTCACACCATATATCTAACTTCATCTCCATAGTATCTGGTATATCCTTGACATTACTCTCCCCCATGTTATGACTTTGACTCTTGTCGAGTTATCCTATTAGGGTTTATGGTCACTGCCTAGGCCAATCACCTTTTTGCTTCGTTCAAAGGAAGTCTTATGTCTCATATTCATCTCTAGCTCATATCAATGTGTCAAGTCCAAGTCCTTATCCCCTATTAGTTCTCTCCATACCTTGTATTAGTTTCAAAGACTCATCATTGCTCTTTATCACATGAATATGTTGATATTCACCATGACACTTTTTCTATAGGGGGTTTGATTTAGATGATCGATGCCTTTGTTATCATTTTCACGAGTGGTTGTTTTCCTCATATACAAAATTGGATTCCCATCATTTATCCCTGAACTACATGGTTCCTCCTAGTGCTCGAATTCAACACATCCATCGACACCTCGTACCTTGGTACCCATCTTCATCATTGGTGTGGTACCTCACATATGCAATGATTTCCATCATTTATTACTCAATATATTGTTTCTTCCATTATTAACCAACATTAATTATCATATCACATATATTCGTACTTGGTGATGTTATTGTTCTAGATTTAGTCGAAGACCATGGACATATATGGTTCCTTTGTATCATTATCATGAGCTTGTAGCTTGATCTCACTTCTAGTAAGATCTCTACATATTCCATAATTTCTACCACTGTAGGTCGGGTCTATTGTAGTTGTGTCTCCACCCTTGGTAACATTTTTCCATCACATCACTACAAGGAAAACACCACCCAACAAAGGTTTTTGGGGGAGTTTTTTTGTTGTTACAAGATTGGGAAAAAATATTAAAAGAACATTTGATATTCATAGTAGAGGATTTAATATATTTTCACTACAACTATAAATTATATGTGAACAAAGGTTCAAATGGAGGTTTTTTTTTGGCATTTAATTCGATAAGGCACACTTGTGCATCGATAATCAATATGCGACAATGTTTATTATATATGGTAAATCACACACACACACACACACAACACTAACATGTATTACATGTTTAAAAGTATCAATGTGTATATCACAATGCACATCATAAATTCTTGTATGGTAATGATAATAATTGTTATCGCACAGATTGTAGGTTGGGAAAATCCCAACCCAGTCCACAAAAGTGGGACAAATGTGAGAGTATATACCCATTGTCACCTTAGGTGGACACTCTCCTCACTTTAGTGACAATGGAAATCACCACAAGGGGGGATCCTGGTGATCCTAGGGGGAAATGAGATGGAAAGTAGAGTAATGGAAGGTGGTACCCCTATAGGTCAAAGTAAGAAGTGGAAGATGACATGGGTAAGAGCCTTGTTTGTAAGTGTAGGTTTCCAAAATGAAGTGTAGCTGCAGAATAGTATGATACCTTCCCAAGACAAGACAAAATGAAGAGATACAAGCCAAAATATCCAATGGACAAGAAAGTGAAGCTTGGTGTCCTATATTGCAGCAGTAAACACGAATATATATCAACAAGGAAAAATGTTGTAAACTGCATAAATAACCATCCAATGTACGAAATCATTATTGGACAATGAAGCACTAAACAAGCATATAATGTTCCAATACTTAAGCATAAACTTTGATGGTAAAAGAGGGCTTCTTAATGATGTTTTTAGAAATATATTAGAGCAACCAATTGGCTGTAGCAATCAATTTCTACAACAACAATTTCTAACCATAAAAATCAGCAAGTAAACCGTCAAAAAGTTAGCCCATAAGTAGTAGAACAATAATAGTGGCTTCCAAGAAAATTTCTACAGTTGAAAAGCAAGTTAAAGTAAAATATTAAGTGTGTTTTGCTGCAGCCCTAGTGGTTGTAGCTTTTTTTGGATTATAACCAAAGAACTACCAAGCCAAACAAGATGCTTTAGTGGCTTGAGCAAGCTTAAGACACCAATAAAATATTCCAACTTGAACACATTTAATATCTCTCAAAATCAAGTATACCAATGCAAGTAATTTATTTCTCCATTGCAAAGATTAGATTAGTGCCTAGTCTATTTGGTTATGGAGTCTTGGATGTATAATATCTGTAGGGGTGTAAGCCATTTTACTCCCTAGAGCATGCAAAACCAACAAAGGTAAACCTAGGAGGGTGTAAGCCCTTTTACTCCTCCTAGTAACCTTGTAAAAAATGACTTATCAACTAGCAAACAAGATGAAGCTTGGTGGAGGGTGTATGCCCTTATACTCCTCCAATGGTTTTAGACAAGAAAAATATGAAACAATAAGAAATTACTAACAATTGTAGAAAATTCCTTACCAACTCCACAAGATAGCAAGATAAAACCCTAATTTCACCAAGTAAACTCCATCCACATGGAAGAATAAGCCTCCAAGAAGGGTAGCATACCACTTTTCTCCACATGAATAAGTACTAGCATCCAAAGAATTGCATGAGAGAGAGATGTAATTTTCCCAAGAGGGGTGAAAATTTAAGCCAAGTAGCTCTTCTCACATGAGAGAGTTATGTTAAAATGAAATGAATTTGGTATTTATTTATACAAGAACTAATAATAAAAATTTTCCACATAATATTAGGGTAAACCACAAAATAGGGAGGCTCACCTCCCTTATTTTTCCCCTTTACAAAATTAATTTGATTTTTACACAAAGAAACCCTAAAAGGATGATGCCATGCCCTAATTGGGTGACGTCTTGGCACTTTTGGCAAGTCGTTGAGCTTGGAGAGGAAGTCGTTGGGCCTCCAAAGGCCATCCCTTCATGTGCTAAGGTCTCTTCTCCATCAAGCATGCCAATAACCATCAAATCATCACCACCATCATCAAACCCTAGCCCCAAATCATGGAGTCAATCCCTAGAGAAAGACATTTTGACTTTCCAAGTTCAAATGTTGGGCAAGTACGGGCTAGGTATCTTCCTTCAAGGGGTCTTCTCTTGCCTCCAAAGGAAACATCCATAATCTATCACCTCCCAAGTGTGTGGGTCATGACATCCAACCTATGGGCTTCCTTCCCCAATGAAGGCCCAAGTTAGACTTCTTCTTCCAAATCTTCCATCAAACGAGGTCCTATAAAGAAAAATGAGTGCGCCCTCCAAGGGTCTCAAGTAAAATGTATCATAGCAAGTAAAATCGCATTTAATACAAGATCCACCTAAATATGTCCATGAAAACTACCTTATCAAAATAAACAAGTTCTTAAAGACTTTATGCAATTTTCCAAGTTTAGGTATGGGAGGGTTGTCAAGGTGACCTATTGGGTGAGCCAATTCTCAGGTCAAGGGGTGTTTCCTAGGTGGACCCTCTCTAAGCCATGTAAGGAATATGGAATGGATGGGGGTAAGAATTTTGGGCATGGGGTTCATGAAATACAAGGGTTCATATTGTCTCATATATGGGTGCCTTTGTAGAGGGTGTGATGCACCTTCTTTTTCAATGCAACATTTTTCCAAGCCCATTATTTTCCATTAATTAATTATAGTCCAGAACAATTGGGTACTCCAAATGGGTAACATAAGACTTGAAGGAAATACCACAATGTCACTTGAAGCCGGAGGTACACAGAGTGCCATATGGGTAAAGCAAAGGGCATAACACACTTGTGTATATACATCAACAAGTGGGACATTTATATATGTGAAATTTGCTTTTGCAGGTCTTCAATTCTTTTAAGAGAAACACTTCATTGTTCTCAGGACCTCTTTGGGCGGGCATCTAGAAGGTTATAATTTTGGATTTTATCTTTTTCCAACTACATTCCCTCTGGGCCTTCAACCCCTTCTTCCCATGAAATGAGGTACAATCCCTTATTGGGTCAGTACACCCAAAAATCCCAAAAGATAAGGAGACGAAAAGGACGAAGTGTGAAAAATGATAAGTATGATTGGGAATGGTACGATGACTCATTAAAGAGACCTCCTAGTAGAAAAAATTTCCCCAAGGGTGACCAATTACTAGGGCACAATGTCAACCACCAAGGTGAAACATGACAAAGAGCATAATTTCCAAGCAAATGTTCTATAATCAAAATCATCTTTAAATGCAACATACTCAAATGCCTAAAGTATTAAAGTGACACTTACCACAATACCTGAATTGTACTTCATGGAGCAAGACTTGTTGTCTTCCAGAAACAGGCTAATGTGGTGAATGCCATCATGATGAACCAGAGAAATATGGTGGTGAAGCGGGTCTCCATCTATGTAATTGGAAATCACAAGTCAACCCATACCTCGACACTCCATGTTTGCAAAATGAGGGCCTCGAGACATCATTTCCTTAGTTATCCCTAGAAATGGGGGATAACAATAGTATTGACAACACTGATTGTATAGTTGAAGAGAATGATGGTATTATTTTCATTAGGAGCACCAAAGCTCTTATTACAATTATTAGCATCGATACATTTGTTCATGCATTAAACATTGGTGCCTATCAATCATTTAAACACATCGATATATAATTATGTACAAACCACATCATTTTTTACATGAATACAATGCACCGAAATATGTTTCAATATTGAATTTATTCACATTGCAAGTATGAAAATGCAACTCTCGTTTTTGATAAAATTTCAATTAATCATCAAAAAAATTAAATAAATTTTATAATAATATTAATTTTATATTTTAATTATTGTGTTTGGATATGATCATTGTTGTATGTATTATATTGTTTAATTAAATATACAAACTAATTACACCTATGTTTATTATATCAATGTAAATTATACATATATTTAATTGACAATGCAACATTTTCTGACACTAGACAATGCTATAGAAAAATAAACCCATTTCATTATATATGAACAAGGGACTATTAATAATACAAATGGGACAAAATAAAGGTATGCAATCATCTAACTCTTAATAATTGTTATTGTTATCACACAATATATAGTTTTAACAAAGCCCAACCCAATCCATGGATGAGTGACAACTACGAGAGTACCTACCCACTGTCACCTTAGATAGACACTTCCCTTGCTTTAGTGACGATGAAATCACCACAAGGGGGAATCCCGACGACTCTAGTGGGATTGAGATGGAAAGTGAGATGATGATGAGTGGATCCCCTATAGGTCAAGCTTGGAGGTGAAGAAAGGCTCGAGGAAGGGTCTTGTGAAAGGATAAATGGTTTCCAAGGGTTGTGTACTTGCAAAACAATGTTAGCCTTGCCTAGAACACAACAAATGATGAGCGAACAAGACTTTAGCCAATGGAGATTCAACAATACACCTTGTTGTCCCAAATTTCAGCAATATATAAGTGTATAAATCAACAATAAACAATTACCAATGGTTGCAAATTAAACCACCAAAATCAAGTATAAGATGATGGAAACTAAGCTAGCAATGACTAGTTAAACTTCCGATGAATAAAGAAAGATTTTGAGGGTGTTTAGGGTTGTTTATTAAGTGTTATCAACAAGTTATTGTGACAACCAAATGGATGTAGCAAAAAATTGCTATAGCAGCAAAATCTAATCACTAAGATCAACAAAAATTCCACACAAAAGATAGCCAATGACAAGTGGATTAATTACGACAGCTTACAAGCAAATTTCAATGGTAGAATAGTGAGCAATGAAAGTCTTAGCATTAGAAGTCACACCTAGACTGTTGTAGGTGTAAGCCTAACACCCATCAAAATTTTTGTAGGTTTATAAAAAAATAAGGTTTTGTAATCTCGAGTGTCACGAATGGATGAGAAACTCAATTTAAGATATCAACACAAAATCTCCACACAACATACTCCAACAAGCAAGGCTTGAACGATAAGTTTTTGAATATCAATGAAAAGATGAAAGAGTGAAGGAGAAGAATGAAATATATGAACCAAGTTACATCAGGCACTTTGGCACACATACAGTGGAATTCTTACTAACAAGGAACCTCCTAGTCAACAAGAAAATATACTTTGACAATACTTGCATTTAACAAATTTACAGTAAATCAGTCACTACATATCATGAACACAAGTGCTAAAGACAAATCCTTCATCAATAGATAATACTAAATCAAAACAAGAATAATAGCATGAAAGAGTAGAAAAGGATTTGATCTTCAATTACTCAAGAGTCTTAAGTTTGTACGTACATAGTGTGGGAACTTTTTACAGTCTCCAGCCAAAATATAAAGCTTCACATCCAACCATTCCAACCTTCTATTGGAGTCATATCACTCTTTAAATATAAAATTACATCAAGAATTCCTCTATGACTAGTTACCCAGCTCTAGCATAGGATTTTGTGCCTTGGAGAGATGTGGCAATAGACAAACAAACAAAAAATTAACAAACTGCTAGATTCCAGGAAGCTGTTGGTGATGATAAATGCAACTACAACCAGCTCATGTTTGGAGATCTAGTGGAGCTGGATGTCAGGTACAAGTGTCCCTTGATTTCTAACTGCCTCCTAGGAACCATTCGAGCCTCCTATGATAGCTGGAATCTCTCCCATAACTTGTATTTATCAGACTGTTAGAGTTCGCAACGCATCTCTAGGATTCACTACAAACTTTCTTGTAGGTGATGTTTTCGACTTTTCTCCCAAACAACGAACTAGGTTGGGCTGGGTTTTGGTCCGAAAGTCAATGACATTATGATTCTTCTCCAGAAAAGTTTTTAGCAAAACCTAGTTCATATTTTAAAATATATGATGAAAATTAGAGTTTGCAGCATATGAATTTGTTGCAAACTGTTTCAATTTCAGTAGGTTCGCAACACCTCTGGAAGATTCGTTGCGAACTTTCCTGTACATGACAATTTGCTTTATGATCACAACTTGAAAATATCTCTTCTACCTGTACATATTTTTAACTTGTCTATGTAGGGGTAGTGATCTCTTCACCATCTGTTTTGCCTTTGCAATGACTTCTTCACACATATCTATGTTCTCCTTCAATTTAGTTCTAGCTTGTAGATTTTCCTTTTCAGTTTTTTCTTCTCAACCTTTGTCTCTTTTATTTGCTTTCTAAGCCCTTTGAAAGTGGGATTTTTCTCTTTAGAAGGAGGCTTTAGTTCAATAATTTCTACATTCTCCTTAAGAGATTTGACTTTGGCTGTTTGCTGAGTTGGTGCTTCAGATGCATCTTCTTCCATGGCAAGTCAAATAAGAGTACAAACCTCTCTCATAACTGTTGTCAACAGACTGTGTGCTGAAATCTAGTGAATCTAGGGTGTTGTTGCAACTAGGGTTTACACTAGAACGATTTTGTAGAGACTAAAATGTAAGTTGAAGTTGGAAGCCTAGATGAAATGATGATGACAAGGTTGAATGCAGACTCAAACAACAAGATTTCGAAGCAGCTGGAAAAATAGAGAGTTCGCAACGCTAATTTGGTTTGCAGCGAGGAACAATCTGCATCGAAATCTTTGCAAATTGAAATATCATGAAACAATTGAACCTTCCCTTTGAGCTCGACCTTTTTGATGATGACAAGGCACTGGAAACAAGAATCCACCAAGTGCTACATTCCCAAAATTGTAATCATGTATGATTTAGTGCATGAGGTATTTTGAATTGTGAACTTCTAAGAGAGTCTACAACGAAAGAGAATTGACAGGTGACTTGACACTTAGATGGTTAAGTGGATCCTTAAAAAAATTTATACACCTTTTTTGGATAAAATACTTGATGGTGACCTTGAAGTTATGCATACATGACCAATATTTTCCCTCTTTACAAATGATGACAACCACCATCATGACATCAAGACTTTTAAATCGTACTCTGATCAGCTCACAAGTTTTAAACCAATGACTTATAAGAAAGACATAACACATGACTGACAAGGACCAAAAGAGACCTTCTTGGACTAGACTAACAAAAATTTGAAAAATGAGAGAAAACCTTGACTCCTGTACATCATATGTGTTAACATCTGGCTCCACAGGGGATGGAGACCTCCCTATGAGCCTCCAAGAACATTTATAGTTCTAGTTCCTTATCCATTAGGATATGGAGTCATTATTGTTGATCCACTGCAAACCAAAAACTGAAAAATAAAAATGCTCTGAATTGAGCTTATTTCCCTACTCTAATCATCTGAAATCTGCTTGATCAAGTGTAATGAAACTTCCAATGAAGCCATAAAAACATTTGACTGATGAAAATATCATTTTGCAGGAACTTTTTGATAAAACCCGCAACAAATGCAACATAAATTCAATGAGAAGTCGATACTTATAGCTGCAACTTGCTTGCATGGCGAAAGCTCCAACACTGGAAACTTCTGAATAGAAAAATTCCATGTATATGGCTATGGGATCATGAATAACATAACAACATTTTGGCTGAAGTAGAAGACTAGGTTGCTCCTTCATAATTTATGCTCTGTTGAAAAGACTGTAATCCTCTCGTCCTCCTTGAAACATTCCATAAATATCACGTGCTTCAAAATAATAATGAACAACAAAAGATTTTTTTGATTGTTGATTATCTCCTTGTGCAAAAAACTTTTTTGCAGATGCTAATAAAGAAATCTGCTCCCTTTTAGTTGTGTGTTGGCTTTCTTCCCAAATTGAAATATTTTGACCATAATTTAAGAATATATAATCTTGCATATTATCATGAACAAAAAAGGTTCACCGATCCCCAATATCAACAACCAGACGCTTTGAAATGGCAGTTTGTTTCTTGACCAACTGATTATTATCTTCTACAAAATGATCTTCATGATAATCTTCATAAACACAATCATCCCTTTTTTCATAACTAGGAGAAGATTCAGTTGTATATGTAAATTCATCTTGTTGGTATGAGTTATGAGCATGTACATTTGCATCCTCAACAATACAAAATTGTGATTTAATAATTTCAAGATTTGAAAAATAATTAAGATCTGAAAATGATGCACAAGCATGTTGAAACAATTGCAAGCTCAGATTAGATTCTTGTTTTCCATATCCTTCCTCTAATTCTTTTGCATCCAAAACACCGTCTAAGATTTGATTAGAGAGTTGTGCACAAGATCGAAGGTTTCTCTCAACTTCCTCTACATCAACAAACATTCATTGCAAGGATGGTGACATTGTTTCTCTGAGGTAAAGGAATAGACCAGGATGTTGTGCCACTGTATGTTGTACCATGGAAGCAACTTCAGAGGGATGGATTTCAATAGCCATACTGAAAATAAAAATGTAAAACCTCATATTGAATGTAGCAAGAACTTCATCCTTCTCTCTCCTCAAATAACAAAACTCAGTTAAGTATTGATCAAAGGATTTGTTCTCTCCCCAGTATCTTGAAAATGCACTATATAACTCAATCCACGAACCAATAGAATCAGCCTCCAGATTTTTAAACCACAAAGCAACACCCCCAACCAAATATTTCTAAAATAACCTCATGAAAACATCCTCATGCATGATTTCCAAATTGTCAATGAAATTTTGAAAATCTTTCAAATGCTTCTTAGCTGTGATATGATCTTCCCCAATAAAAAGAGGTAGATATTCTAAAAACTTGGGAGGGTAAGGATGAAGAGTAGATGGCAGATTTAAGGGTTTAAATAGTTTCTCTCTAATTCAAGATCAAACATTAGTGGGTTGAGCACCAAGTACAATAAGATGATTGCAAGATATAACATAGTTTACATGAGGTAAATCAACTTTATAATCCACAAGGCTACAGGGATGATCAATTTCAGGAGATATTTGGATACAAACATCATTCTCACATGGTTTGGACAAAGGAAAATGATCAAAATCAATGATGCAAGAAGAGGATAAATATTCTTCTTTCAAGGAGGGATATACAACATTGGGTCGATGGTCATCCAAATAGAAAAAACAAAGGATGATTCTTCTGATATTTGAAGTAAAATACAAGAAATAGTTGATGAAAAATAAAATAAGTTCCTGAAAGAAACTTATGACTTGATACCTGGACTTCCCGTGTCTTCCTTTTATCTTTTTCTGTCTGAACTCATTCTTCATTGGAGTCTTTTGATTGATTTGAATCACTAGCAATTTATTCACGTGTGTGGAGTCGCCGCGGTGAAAAATTGCAGTCTATTTTGTCACCAACGCTTGTTCACCATCAAGTGCTAGTCATAGTCTTTGTCGTACAACCCAAGTTAGATATCTTCGTGTCTCCATTCCCCAACAGGGGCATAAAAAATATTATCATTAGAAGTCACACCTAGACCGTTGTAGGTGTAAGCCTAATACCCATCATAATTTTTGTAGGTTTATAAAAAAAACAAGGTCTTTTAATCTCAAGTGTCACAAATGGATGAGAAACTCAATTTAAGATATCAATACAAAATCTCCACATAACATACTCCAACAAGCAAGGCTTGAAAAATCTTAGATCAATTTTTGAGTATCAGTGAAAAGATGAAAGAATGAAGGAGAAGAATGAAATATATGAACCAAGTTACATCAGGCACTTTGGCACACATACAACAGAATTATTACTAACAAGGAACCTCCTAGTCAACAAGAAAATATGCTTTGACAATACTTGCATTTAACAAATTTACAGTAAATCAATCACTGCATATCATGAACACAAGTGCTAAAGATAAATCCTTCATTAGTAGATAATACTAAAGCAAGACAAGAATAATAACATGAAAGAGTAGAAAATGAGCCAATCTTCAATTACTCAAGAGTCTTAAGTTTGTACATACATAGTGTGGGAACTTTTTACAGTCTCCATACAAAAGATTAAGCTTCACATCCAACAATTCCAACCTTCTATTGGAGTCATATCACTCTTTAAATAACAAATTACATCAAGAATTCCTCTATGAATCGTTACCTAGCTCTAGCATAGGATTCTGTGCCTTGGAGAGATGTGGCAATAGACAAAAAAACAGAAAATTAACAAACTGCTAGATTCCAGGAAGCTGTTGGTGATGAATAATGCAACTACAACCAACTCATGTTTGGAGATCTAGTGGAGCTAGATGCTAGGTAAAAGTGTCCCTTGATGTCTAACTGCCTCATAGGAACCATTCAAACCTCCTCTGATAGCTGACAACTCTCCCATAACTCAGATTTATCAGACTATTAGAGTTCGCAATGCATCTGCATGATTCATTGCAAACTTTCTTGTAGGTGATGTTTTCAAATTTTCTCCCAAATGACGAACTGGGCCGAGATGATTTTTGGTCAACAAGTCAATGACATTATGATTCTTCTCCAGAAAAAAGTTTAGCGAAACCCAGATAGTATTTTAAAATATATGATGAAAATATGAGTTTACAACATACTAATTTGCTGCAAACTGTTTCAATTTCAGCAGGTTCACAACACCTCTGCAAGATTCGTTGTGAACTTTCCTATACATGACAATTTGCTTTATGCTCACAGCTTGAAAAAATTTCTTCTTCATGTACACATTTTTTACCTATCTATGTAGGGGCAATGATCTCTTCACCATCTGTTTTTCCTTTGCAATGGCTTCTTCACACATATCTATGTTTTCCTTCAGTTTAATTCTAGCTTGTGGATTTACCTTTTTTAGTTTTTTATTCTCAACCTTTGTCTCTTTCATTTGCTTTCTGAGCCCTTTGAAAGTGGGATTCCTCTCTTTAGAAGGAGACTTTAGTTCAATAATTTCTGTAGGCTCTTTAAGAGATTTGGCTTTGGCTATTTGCCGAGTTGGTGCTTCAGATGCATCTTCTTCCATGGCAAGTCAAATAAGAGTACACACCTCTCTGATAATTGTTGCCAACAGACTATTTGCTGAAATCTAGTGAGTCTAGGGTTTTGCTGCAACTAGGGTTTACACTAGAACGATTTTGTAGAGACTAAAATGTAAGTTGAAGCTGGAAGCTTGGATGAAATGATGATGACAAGGCTGAATGCACACTCAAACAACAATATTTTGATGCAACTGAAAAAATAGAGAGTTCGCAACGCTAATTTGGTTTGCAACATCTAGACAATTTGCAACGACTGATAGTTTGCAGCGGGGAACAATCTGCAGCGAAATCTTAGCAAATTGAAATAGCATGAAATGATTGAACCTTCCCTTTGAGTTTGACCTTTTTGATGATGACAAGGCGCTGAAAAAAAGAATCCACCAAGTTCCACATTCCCAAAATCGTAATCATGTACTATTTAGTGCATTAGCTATTTTGAATTGTTGCGAACTTCTAGGAGAGTCTACAACGAATGAGATTTGACAGGTGACATTACACTTAGATGGTTAAGTGGATCCTTAAAACTTTTTATACACCCTTTTTGGACAAAATACTTGATGGCGACCTTCAAGTTATGCATACACGACCAATACTTTCCCTCTTTACAAATGATGACAACCACCATCATGACATCAAGACTTTGTAACCATACTTTGATCAACTCACAAGTTTTAAACCAATGACTTATAAGAAAGACATAACACATGACTGACAAGGACCAAAAGAGACCTTCTTATACTAGACTAACAAAAATTTGAAAAATGAGAGAAAACCTTGACTCCTGTACATCCTATGTGTTAACAGAAAGAGTTTAGATGATTTTGCTACAACCCTAATGGATGTAGCATTAATTTGTAACAACAAATACAATTACTTGGCTAAGTAAGATGCCCCTAGGGCACAACAAATCTTATAGCATGTGAAATAGATTCCAATTTCAACAAATGCAATATCTCAGTTTTTCACGTATACTAATGCAACGCTTTTATATATCCAATGCAAGTAGATTAGTGTCTTATCAATTGGGTTAATGGAGTCTCTTGTGTGAGAGCTAGGGTTTGTTACTTCTCTAGGGGTGTAAGCCCTTTTACTCCCTAGAGAAAACAAAACCTAGCAAGGTAAATTTAGGAGGGTGTAAGCCCTTTTACTCCTCCTAGCAACCTTTGTAAATAACTTTTTTTAATGATAAAATGATAGATTTTGGTGGAGGGTGTATGCCCTTATACTCCTCCAAGGGTTTGTACCAAAATAACCTTGAAACAAGAAGGAACAACAACAATATGCAACAAATTCCTTATCAATTCCAAGAGATAGCAAGTAAAACCCTCATCTACCAAGAATATTCCATCGCAATAGCAAGAACAAAGCATCCAAGGGATAACTCTATCCTTCCTTCCAATAGACAAGTAATAAGCATCCACAATAGCACAAGAGAGAGAGATATATCAATTTTCCCAAGTAGGGTGAAAATTTCAGCCAAGAGGTATGTAATCCTCAAGTGAGTTATGTCCAAATGAAATGTGAGTTGACCTCTATTTATATGAGGTCACCTAAAATAGTTTGTCCACATTCATAATTTGAGGAGGCCGACCTCACACATTTTCCTTCCTAAACAATACCTTTTACCAAATTAAAAAAATACAATGAAGAAAGCCCTAAAATGATGATGTCACTCCCCTAGGAGGTGATGTGGGGGCATACAGAGAAAAACATTGAGCTTGTTGAGGAATTCGTTGGGCCTCCCAAGGACAAATGTCAATGTGCTTGGGTCTTCCTTCAACAAACATGCCATATCATCATCAAACATCTTGCACCACCAAACCCTATCCTTCCAAGTCATGACGTCATGCCCCAAAAGTGAAGTGTATGGCCTCTAAAGGAAAACGTTAGGGCTAGGAATACTAGCGAGTCACCTCCAATGGATAATCAAATGCTTCCAAAGGAAACGTCCCTCATCCAAGTTGTCCCAATTAGTGGGGTATGAAATTCACTCTATGGGCTTCATGCCCCCATGGAGGCCCAAGCAAGGCTTGTTCCTCCAAAAGTATCCACCAAGCAAGGTCCTGCAAAGACAAGTAAATTCACCCTCCAAGGGTCTCAAGTCATATGTATCATGCCAAGTAAATCACATCTAATACAAGAACCATCTAAACATGTGCATCAAAGCTACCCTTTCAAATCAAACAAGTGCTCAAAGAACCTATGCAATTTTCCAAATTTAGATATGGGAGGGGTGTCATAATGCTCTATTGGGTGAACTGATTCCTCAAGTAGGGGATGTTCCCAAGGAGAATCCTTTCTAGTTTATGTAGTGAATGTGAGGTGGATGGGGTTAGACTTCTAGGTATGGGGTTTCACGACATACAAGGGCTTGTATTGTCTCATTTATGGGTGCATTTGTTGAGGGCTAGCCATATCCTTTTCCTCTTTTTGTTTTTAAAGCATATTTTTCCAAGCCATTTATTAGCCATTCAATTTGCATGTGTTTCCAAGTTGAAGACAGTAAGGGGCACTAAAAGGAAATGCATATCCCACATACGATCTACCTTGGTTTGCATGCTTTTCCAAGTTGAAGATAATAAGGGGCACTAAAAAGAAATCCATAGTCCACATACGCTCTACCTTGGAAAGCATAATTGATCAATTAGTTATTTATTTTATGGGTCCCTCATTTTTTTGAGATGTGTTTCATTCCTCTTGGGATCCCAGGGCGATATTTTATTACATGATGTTTTTGCCAGGGCACCTCCAAGCCTAGTGACCCCTTCTTCCCATGAAATGAGGTACACGCCCTTCTTGGGTCAATAACCCCGAAAACCTAAAAGATGGGGAAACAAAGTGGAAGAAGTAATGGAAGGTGGCAAGTATGAGCGAGAATGGTATGATGACCCTTCAAGGAGACCCCCCAGTAGCAACCCTTTCCTTGAGGGTGACCACTTACTAACAAACCATGACACTCACCAAGGTAAAATAGGGAAAAAAACATAATTTCTAAGCAAACGCTCCAAAATCAAGAGAAGCTTTAATGCAACATATTCAAATGATTCAAGTATAAAGGTGACACTTACCATGACACTCAACTTGTTACCTCATTGATCAATATCCATTGTCTTCCAGAAGCAAGTTGGTGTGGTGAATGCCATCACGATGAATAGAGAAGTATGGTGGTGAGGCGAGGCGAGGCGAGGCTCCATATGTGTGAGTGGACACTATCAGTCAATCCATATCTCGGTACTCCATGTCTGCAACTCGAGGGCCTTGAGACATCATCTCCTTAGTTACCCCTAGAAATAGGGGGTAACATTTACAATTATTGGTAACCATTCATTATCTAATTGGGACAATTTGTCCATATTAAACAAAATGTTTGATTCTTTTTTTCCAAAGAAAAAAATTAGTAATTTTATTTATGATAATACAATAAAATTACATCCACAAATGCCCTTGGCACTCCCTTGGCTGGAATCCAAATATGAAGCTCAACTATCTACAAAATATAATGAAAATTAGCATAAAGTTGTCCTTCCCCCGATTCGGGTGCCAATAGAAGTCAGCTCGACGTCAGCATGCTCCATCTGCCTTCACCTCATGCAGACAAGTAGCCTCATTAATTGGTCGATCAATCGACAAGCTCCTTTCATTAGAGCATAAGTTACGATGTGATCCTACAGTACCAAAGGAATAAAGGGAAGAGACGCTCACATGGGACATCACAACTCCTCGCAGAACAATGGCGGGTCTCCATCACTGGATAGAACAAAGACAAACATCCAAATGTCCTCAGATTTCAATGAAAGAAAGAAAGAAAGAAAGAAAGTATTTTTAACGTCCACGAGGCTAAAAATAGCCTATTTGGCCCTTTTCCTGTGAAGTTTTACAATAACCGCTCCCAGCTTCTCGACAAACTCTTCGTTGAATAGATTATCCCAAGAACTAGTTGCCAGAATACCTGCATAATTTTCCCTGTTGTCTTTGAAGGCCTCACATTCTAAAATGAAATGTTTTTCTGTTTCCACTTTTCCGGAAGAGCACAAAATACATACTCTTTCCTCCCACATTTCTTTTGGCCTTTTCCAGCGCCCTGTTTCACAACGAAGTTGATGAGAATTAGTCCTTAATTGAGCAATAAGAATTTTAGATCTCCAAGAAATATTGGCCCCTATGTACGCCTTTCGCTGATGGTTATGAGTGGGGTTAAACTCTTCAATGTAGTACTTATTCTTTCTCCCTAGCTCTTTCTCCCAAGTACGTTTGTGTAACTTATCCATAACAAACATTTTTATCTCTTTACTGTTTGTAGGACACATGCTCAAGCAAATGCCCCATTTACTAAACAATTTGTTATTTTGCCGCATCCAAGTCTTCTTTCTTTTGCACAATCTGTCACTAAACACAACCTTAGGCCATCTACCCTCTTCCATTTGCTCAATTTTTTTCAAATACCTTATGATTCGCACCATACCAATTGATTCAATAGGAGCAACCCCTGTTTCACTTACCATGATAGCATAAGGAACTGCACTTTTAATTTTGAATTTTTTTGTAATCAAACGCTTCTGAATTTTCTCAATTTGTTTCCACTGCATCTCGGTTGTGCTGCTGGCCCACAGTTCACAACCGTAGAGAATCACCAGAATCACTAGAAGCCCAAAAAGAGTTAGAGTGGTTTTCCAGTCCCACAACTCTGCCTCTCCACACCTGTTTTGAAAAGCATAAAATGCTTTCCAACCCCCTAAAGTTCTTTTCTTTCTACAACCATCCCAACTTAACTTTCTGTTGAAGTCAATTCCGAGGTATTTGTAGTCTGCAACTTCTTCCAGAATGTTGCCTTCAAAGTAGAACTTATGCTGGTTATGCTTTCTTTTGTTAGAGAAAACCACTACTTTCATTTTACTAATATTGACTTGCATCCCCACCCTTCTACAAAAATGCTCAAG
>WSFP011433038.1:0-21413 GCA_009831015.1 Picea engelmannii
TGTTTCTTCTTGTGATCTTGGTTGCTACAACATTCTTGTTTATGGTTAAGGCAAATGCAAAATTGAAATGAACTACATGCTTAACCTAGCTTATTGAAAAATCAACAATTTTATCATTTTTCCTTGGAGAACTAATGGCTCTACGAAAACAATTGATTGTCATTGTATGAGGAGTTAGAGCTAGAACCTATATTAGGGTTTACTCTCTCCATTTGCAACTTGGGAGTTGATCAATGGAAGAACTTGTGAGCAAGCTAGCTCCAAGCATTGGAATGAAGGTACTTATTGTCTAAGTTATGGTAATTTTGTTTGTACTTATTGCCTAGTAACCCATAGGGAAGGGCCCCTTGACTTAGGCTCATCCTTTGTCTAAAGTGCAGAAGAGTGTTGGTGAGGTGACAATGGCCAACCTCTTAGTTCCACATGTCTTCACCTAAGTCTATAGGACTTTACATTTTTGGGTGGCACATTGTGTGGTAACACAAGGCAACCTCCACACACTGCAAAACCTGCAGTTGTACGGTTAATCAAAAATCACCCCTAAACAGATATATACAGCCTGCTGACGAATTGTATGGCCTGCCCAAAAAAGGAGAAAAAAAAACAAATAGCAACAAATATATGCCTTGTACAAATATGTTGTACAGTTCTACTGTATGGCCCTACTCTTCTCCTTCTTCCTGACCTCTAGCTCTCCCACTCGTTAAATATGCTCAACTATAATTTACCTCTTCTATCTCGTTTTATTTATGCTTTACTGAAATCCTATTCTGCCAAAACCCTAATCTCATATTGCGATGTATGGCCTGGATGAAATCTAAGTCATTAATGTATTAAATACACTTTATTAGACTTCTTAGGTTATGTCAATGGCAAAACATAAGATATTTCACTTCTTCCTAAATCAATTACAAAATGGAATTATTACCCACTTTTCCTAAGTGGTCACCCTTGAAATGTCTTGAACCACTTCGTGCACATTCACACTAAACCATGTGCAAGAAGTGCCTATCCGAGCTACATTTCTCAACACTCTCTCTTAGCAAGGAAGGAATTCTACACCAACCCAAGTTTGTCTCTGAGAGCTTCAAACTTCCCTTTTGCTAAGGGTTTGGTCAGAACATCAGCTACATGTTGATCTATAGGAACATACTAGAGCTTTACTACTCCCTTATAAATCTTGTCTCATATGAAGTGACATATGATCTCTATGTTTGGACCTATCATGAAACACAAGATTCTCAAACAATTTGATACAACTCTGATTATAATAGTATATCACCATGGGATAAATCTCCTAGTCAAGCAACTCTACAAACAACTTTCAAAGCAAGATGGCCTCACAACTAGTAGTATTACCTGCCATGTATTCTACCTCTGTTGAGCTAAGTGCCATGCAAATCTATCTACTTCCTACTAAACCAGGATATCATCGTTGATCCCAAGCTAAAGCAACACCCTAAGATCCTCTCCCTGTTTGTTGCACTACCTGCCCAATCTGAGTCTGTATACTCCTGTGCAATTTCACTTCACCATCTCGAAGATATCTCAGACCATACTCCATTGTGCCCCTCAAGTATCTGAGCACATGTTTTGTTGCTACCCAATGCTCCTGCCTCGACTCCACCATGAACTAGCTCAATCTATTCATTGCAAAACATATATCTATTCTAGTGTTGACCAAATACATCAAGGAACCTATCAATTGCATGTATAATGTAGGGTCAACCAACTTCGAATTTGAAGTTGTCACCCTTATTCAGATTAGTGATCATCGTTATGGCCATAGGTTTGTAGTCCTCCATCTGAAACCTCTTCAAGATCTCAACTGCATACTTACCTTGCCCAAGGAAAATCTCCCTTAGTCTCTACCAAACCTCTAAACCCAAGAAGTAATGCAATGTCCTTCATCTCAAACTCAACTACCATATCTCCTTTGCACCCTGCAATGAGCTTTTCTACACCTGTAAAAAACAATTCATCTACATACAAAACAAAAACAAGCAAATCAGTCCCAACAAATATATAATATAAATTAGGATTTGTTTCACTTTTGGTGAAGCCCACACTCTACAAATATCCATTGATCATGGAATACCATGCTCTCGGTGCCTACTTGAGTCCATACAAGGCCTTCTTAAGCCTGCAAACAGGGGACTCCTTCCCATTTAATTCAAAGCCTCGAGGCTACTCTATGTACACTTCTTCCTCAATTATTCCATTAAGGAAAGTTGTTTTCACATCCATCTAATGTATCCTCCATCCCATAAATGAAACTAAAGACATAGCTGCTATAATGGAAGTGTACCTAGCGACTAGAGAAAATGTCTCCTCATAATCTACTCCCTCTTTCTAGGAGAACCCTCTTGCCACAAACCTCGCCTCGAACTTCTCGAAGCTGTCATCTGCAACATGCTTGATTTTATAGAGCCACTTGGAACTTAATACTGACTTCCCCTCTGGCCTTGGAACTATGTCCCACACATCATTCTACATGATGGAGGTGTACTCCACCATGGCATCTCACCAAACCTGTTGGTTTGTTGCCTCTTGAAAGCTGGAAGGCCCTAAATCTATGATGGTGTTCATTAACTCCATGTAGTTTGGGAACTTCTTCAGAGGTTTGTTTTCTCTACATGTGCTCCTAGGAGCCTCAACATACTCCAAAGCATCCCTCAATGTCTAATTGAACCGTCAAGGTCTCGTAATAGAATTGGTAGGAGCTAATGTCTCTTCCTCACCTAAAGGATGTTGTCTGGTACTAGAACCCACTGGCATTTATGGTGACCCTAGCTAAACCTTTGGAGCTTCCTACTCCTCATCTTCTATCATTGGAATAGGCTCATGGGACTTCCTAGATACAAGATCCTTCTCAAACTTTACATCCCTGCTCACTACTATCTTCCTATGCTCTCGAATATAGACCTTTTAGGCCTTTGAAGTATCCCTATACCCTACAAAAAACTCTTCCTGCTAGAGGGCTCCAACTTGGTCCTCTTCAATATTAGGTATATGGTTATCAACTGGAGAACCAAAGATGCGGAAATGACTCACCTCTGGCTTCACACCAATGAATGCCTCCTCTAGTGTCTTGTCCTCCAAGATTCTATGAGGACACTTGTTATGGATGTAGACTGTTGTGTTGCATGCTTCTCCCCAAAGAAACAATGGCAAGTCCCAGTCGTGAACCATGGCCTTAGCAGCCCCTATGATGGATCGTTTTTTTCTTTCTACAACCCCATTCTATTATGGGTTGTATGAAGTAGTTAGCTCCCTCTTGATTCCTGCCTCCTTGAAAAAAACCTCAAACTCCTTATAGGTATACTCACCCCATTGTTCAATCTCAAGACTTTGATCCTCTTCCCTATTTGGTTATCAACCAGAGCTTTGAACCCCCGAAACTTGCTAAATATTGAGAGAAGTCTTGTGAGAGATGTCATCGATAAAGGAAACATGATACATGCTTCCTAAGATTGATGCTACTGACATCGGTCAACAGATATTCGAATGCACTAGGTCTAGAATCTCCTTAAACCTATGCTCACTACTTGGGAAAGCAGCCTTGGCATACTTGTCAAGCATGCACCGTTTGCATACTCCCTGCAGCTCAATGTTGAACTTTAGAAGACTTGTGACTATCTCCTTCAGAATAGGAAACACCTTATGATGCAAGTGCTCCATCCCCTTGTGCCAAAACTCACACAAGTTGTCATTGTTATGAACTAGGGCTCGAACAAGTTCACTCTGGAACCTATATAGATTTCCTTCCCTAACCCTATCACTTGGGCTACTTCTAGGCTAGATTCCTTTCATCTGATGAGGACCTATTGGTTCTTAAACTCTACTGCATAGCCCTTATCCTCCATAATCGAAATTGAAAGCAAGTTCTTCCTAAGACCTGGAACAAACAAAATATTATCAAAGTCTAAAGAGTTACCTAACTAGAGATGGAAGGGAATGGTACCAAATCCTACTACTGGGTACTTGGCATCATCACCAAGGTCTAGGTGAACCCATGAGTTTTGCTCTTTCAGACTAGTAAAACACTATCGGGCTAATGTCGTATGCCAAGATGCCCCACTATCCACATACCAGGCATCCCTTGGAACCATGATAGTAGAAAGGCAAGATAGCATCAAGAAATCCTTCTCGGATTTGGTGGAAAACTCGTTCATCTGAGTTTCTATAGAGGGTACCACCTGCTTCTACCGTTGCTTCCCTTTGCCCTTCTTCTTGTCTGGACACTATGATATAATATAATAATAATAATCTCTTTTTAAGGTCACGACCAAGCCAAACACCAAATTGGTGTATGAGACCCCCTTGTTTGTGGGACAAAGGACCCCCTCCACACAGCGATTTGACTTCTAAAGTCTACGAAGGTATACATACCCTACCCCCTCTGGATTTGAACTTGTGACCTCCAAGGAGGTATACATCCACGTGCTTATGACAAATGAAGCACTTGATCTTTCTCAAGTCCTTCCCTAGCTATGACGTTGATTCCTCATTGTTTTCCCTTGCCCTTGACGGGTCCTTTTCCTTTGCCCTTCTTCATTTGTCCAAATAGGGCTTGGTTATCATCACCACCCTTCTTGCTAGCCTTGGACTCCATCCAAATCTCCTCCTGAATACAATCATCGCATGGTCCTTCAAAATAAGGAAGACTCTCACAAGCACAAATGCCCTTGACAAATGTTTCCCATGAAGCGGAGAATCCATTCAGTGCCATGTTCATTGGCTTTGCATCTTCAATCTTCTCCCCAATTGCTACAAGTTGATCACACATCTAAGTGACCTTCATCAAGTAACTGGTAATTGTGTCTGACTTGATCATCTCATAGATCTAAGTTTGTTCCACAATATCATCTCCCCGTTTATGTTTTTACTCTAGTAGAGGCCAACCAAGGCAACAAACATCTCCTTTAAAGTATTCTTCTCTGATATGTGACGAATCAAATGATCCTTTACAGCATCCATAATCATCTAATTGGCCTTCACTTCCTCTTGTGAGTTGCCAATTGCCACAGATCTGTAGGTGTAGCCACAACATCTTTGACGACATCCAAGAGATCATTCTCTTCCAATAACAACGTTACCTTGATTTTCCAAGGCAAGAAATTCGAGGCAACTTCCAATATGTCCTCAAATTTGAGGCTCATTGTTGCCATCTCTAAGATCTAATACACAAACTCTCATATTTGATTAAGTAAGACAAAAAAACTATCCTTCAAGTGTGCTTATTCCTTGCTATTGACCTTTGTTTCCAGCAGTGATCTATTGTTGTAAACCCTTGAGAATCTCTGAGATCTAGGACACAAACTCTCATATTTGATTAAGACAGACAAAAAACTATCCATCAAGTGTGCTTATTCCTTTCTATTGACCTTTGTTTCCAGCAGTGATCTATTGTTGTAAACCCTTGAGAATCTCAATCAAGGCCTAGCTCTGATACCATGTAGATTTTCCAACCCTAGGTGATTGTTGTCCTAATGTTTTTCTCATTAAATAATTCAACAAAATTTATTGATCGACAAAAAAACAATTTGTGAACATAGCATCAATCACACAATAGTTGAGAGGTATATAGCAGAAGCATAAATGAAATACACATAGACACTGACGAATTCTCCTTCAAATCAACTTTTCATTCCTTTAATCAAAGCTTACAAGGCAACCTCCAAAGACTACTAAACCAGTAGCTACATGGTCAATCAAAAATCAACCCTAAACAGATTTGTACGACCTATTGAAGAGTTGTACAGCCTGCACAAAAAAGGAGAAAAAAACAAACAACAACAACAAAAGTATGCCATGTTGTATACTTGTTGTACATCCACTGTACAGCCGTATACTTGTTGTACATCCACTGTACAACCCTGTTGTACGACTATGTTGTATGGCCTTGTTCTTCTCCTTCTTCATGAACTCTAGCTCCTCTCTTACTCGATAGATCTACTCAATTGTAATTTACCGCTTCTATCTTGTCTTATTTATGCTTTGTTGAAACCCTAATCTCATCTTGAGATGTATGGTCTAGATTCGCTAGATCTACTCAACTGTAATTTACCTCTTCTATCTTGTCTTATTTATGCTTTGTTGAAACCCTAATCTACCAAAACCCTAATCTCATCTTGACATGTATGGCCTGGATTACATATAAGTCATTAATGTATTAAATACACTTTATTAGAGTTCTTAGGCTATGTCAACTGCAAACATAGGATATTTCACTTTTTCCCAAGTGAATTACAAAATAGAACTATTACCCACTTTTCCTAAGTGGTCACCCTTGAAATGTCTCAAACAACGTCCTAGACGTTCACATTGAACCCTGTGCAAGAAGTTCATGTCCAACCTACATTTCTGAACACAGAACATATAAATTGTGATTCCAGCCCCTTTCCCTTCCCCAAGCTTTGTTATGTATTTCCCACAAGGGTGTTGAACTCTTTGAGTTTATCCCCATCCTCACTGTCAATTTCTTGATCATCATCCCCTTCCATTTCTTCATCCTCTCCACGATATGTGCCACTACCTACTTCTAGTTCTTCCTCGTCACTGGTATTTCAGTTTCCCAAGGCCGCCATCATAATCAAAAATGGAACCAAAAGGATAAACCACATATCCAACATGTTTCTTGAGAATAACTTTCTACCTACAATATAATAATGGAGAAGGAGAAATGCAAAAGAGTAGGAGGAGAACATTCAAGTATTCAACATAGAAAATATACTAGTTTACAACACATGGAAAAAAATTAAAAACAAAAAAGAATGGGCTTTGGAGCCTACCTCTTCAATTCTCCAATGGTGGTTGAACGTAGCTATGGGTACCTTCAATCTCCCTTCCAAGTTCTCACAAATCTGCGTCTCAACAACTAGCAAGAAGCCCACTCAAAACCCTAGCAAAGATTAGTAAAATCAGTGAAATGAGAAATAGAATGAGAGCAAATGTAGTGATTGAGTTTTTTAATCCATCAACAAACCCTAGCCATGCCTAAATCAACCTTTTGGAACCTTGTCTTGGTTCCCACAAGTAATAGAAAAACTCAAGTTTGCCTAGCCACACAAAAGCACTCAAGGAGCCGTTAGGGAATGATATTTTAGCTCTAGGGAGCATCTCAGAGCACTCTGGGAAAATCACTCTCTGAGCAGTCCTTGAACACTCCCCACAAAGGCAGGGAGCGAAATTTTGGGGCAGGAAGCACACTCCTGAAATTCACTCCCAGGAGGGAGCATCCAAGAAGCATGCTTCCAAGGGCGGTTCCTGAATGCTCCCTCTGGGAGCGTGCTTCGGGAGCGAAGTGCAGGGGGGACTCTCCCCCACAGCATAGGGCATTACACAGTCATGGAGAAGGAGACAATGATTGTCGTATTTGCCTTGCAAAAATTCAGATACTGTGTCTGGATTTAAGACCACTGTCCAAACAGACCATTCTGCAATAAAGTTTTTAATGAATAAGCCCACCACCAACCCAAGAATTATATGCTGGTTGCTGCTGATGCAAGAATGTGATTTGACAATTCAAGACAAAACTGGCAATGGCAACACTGTTGTCAATCATCTTTTGCATTCAGTGAATCGGGTGAAAGGGGAGTCTGTGGAAAAATTGTTTCTAGACAAACATCTCTTTGCAATCAGAGTGAAAACAAAATGGTTTGCTGCTATACCAAACTATGTTGTTGGTGGTGTGTTGCCACAACATTTTTCAAGGAATTAGCACAAATATCTGGTGAAACAAAGTGCTGCCTTTACCTGGATCCCCAGAAATCTGTACAGACAAGGTGCTGATAATGCGATACTGAGATGTGTTTGGGAGAATGAGGTGTAAGATCTTATGAGAGTTTGCCATGATGAACACCGTGGGTGTAATTTTACAGCATAAACGGGTGCTTATAAAGTGGTCATTTTGCAACCCAAAGGGATACTTATAAAGTTTTCCAAAGCAATTACTATTGTCCATCAGTATTCAGGGATGCAAGGAGGTACACACAGTCCTGTGATGCCTACAAAAAATGGGAAGACCTTCACAGACCAGCATTGTGCCTTTGAAACTGGTGTTGATCTTTGAGCCCTTCAAGAAATAATGCATTGGCTTTGAGTGTGCCATTTCACCTGGCTCATGTATGCACTATGCAGAGTAGATACATGCTTGTTTGCACAAGATTATTTCACAAAATGGGCTGAGAAGCCACAGTGGAGAATGTTGTTTTTTTCTTGTACAAAAAATGTCTCCACGCATTGCAAAGCTCCTCGTGAATTGTTCAGTGATAATTGTATGCCATTTATCATTAAAGTAACTTGGGCCCAGATGAAGGAATACCAAGTTAAGACTTGAAAAAACAATACTGTATTATCCTCACACGAATGGTCAAGCTGAGGTAATAAATCAGGAGCTGGAAAATATGCTTACAAAAATCATGAAGATTCAGCGGAGAGAATCAGTAGAGAGGCTTCCTGAAGCAGTGCAAGCTTATCATGTAACTTGGAAGCATACAAAAAGTTTTAGGCTTTAGCCCACATCTGCTAGTTTATAGAAAGCATGCAGTGCAGCTGATTAACTTCAAGTTATAAACTTTGCATACAGCCAGTAAGCTTGGAAAAGGTTTGGATGGTTCACAGCGAGAGAGGTTGTTGCCATTAAATGCCCTTGACAAGATGCACAAAGACACAAGTGGTGCAACAACAAAGGAAACAGAGGCACTATAGATTTATAAGGCAATAACAGTTTTTCCCAAAAGATTGGACCTTCCTATATGATTCAAGATATGATGATTTTCTGGGAAAGTTTCAGGCACATTGGCTTGGCCACTATGAGGTTGTACAAATTTTCCCCAATGTAGTAGTCAAGCAGAAAAGCATTGACAAAGATGGGATTGAAATAATCACCACTGGATACAGGTTGAAGCTATACAAGAAGCCACTAAGCTGGAAAAAAAATTATTCACAAGTCTCCAGTCAGCTTGATCGGGAGATTTTGAAGCCAATAAATAACTGTATATTCTCCTCCAATTAAGTAGGCTGTTTGCATGTGTGTTTGAAGTCCATAACAAAAAACAGCAGAATTCTAGAGTTTTCGCAAAAAAATCTGACTGAATAATATGGGACAATTGTATTTCTGCCTTCATAAGTAAGGTCTGGTAGTTGAGTTTAGTGACATGTTTCTGCAATCAATACTTTTGATGCAAGGAAACTGCTCTATTTGGGCTAAACAATCTGTCAATTAACAGAATAACTGTTGTGAAGCTCTTTTTGGCATAAAATTCAAATCTCTGCAAGATTTAAAGGTATAGCATGATAGATGCATCCTAGTTCTTGTATTTCTTGCTTTTGGCTGCTTCAAATTGTCAAAACGTCTCTTGAATTTAATTCTGAGTAGCATAAATCAACATGTTATGCACAGGGAGTTTGATAAAAAAAAGCCAAGTGTCACCTTCATTTCAAGTGAAGGTGCAGACCTGTAACTTGTTTTCCTTTTAATAAGAGAAGGAGCAGACCCGTAGCATGTAGTCAAGTGATATTGTCCCTAAATATAGTACTTGTAGGCAAATGACTATTAATTATATGAGATATAACAACATAATTATAACATCAATATAACATGGTAATCACAATACATGCACCCACACATCACAAACATGTACATATATATACCTGGTAATCAAGCAAGCTTCATCCTTTGTCCACTCCTGCCACATCATAGGATTCAGAGGAAACAATGCACTCATTGCTTCTCTTGCATTTCGAAGCTTCTCCACATGGCCATATTTACGAAGTGCTTTAATGTACTGCAAAAAAATTAAAATACAAAGTACACTGCATCAGAAGTAGCCCACAAGTTTCTGTGTGTTTGAATGCTATTTTTCATCTATTCCAGATCAATTCCTGGATGTACTTTGTTTCTATTGCAAATCAACTGTTTACACTGTACAGTGATTGACTTGCATATTAATTTTCCCACTACAATATTGTTTCCAGAAACTGAATTTCTTGATAGCTGAACTGATTTGCCTTCTACAGTACTGTTTGCAGGAGTGGAATTGCTTCATAACAGAATAAGAGCAGTGTTTGTTAGATTTTCTTAAATTTTCAGTGGCAATAGATTTGCCAGAGTATTTTGATCTTCATTTAACATTCAACAACCATATACTGAAAATATAAGCGGGATCTAGAAGCAGATAGACAAGCACAAGAAGACACAAAGATTTATCCTGGGAAAAACCCAGCCTACTTTTCTTAGAGAGAATGTTTCTGATAACACAATACAACCATGAACAAGCTCTATTCACAAGAGCAAAACCAGCAATGAAGAAACCCTAATAACAAGTACTTATCTCTTCTTCTTGTCAAACCCTAGCGAGGGTAGACAACTGAGCAACACTAAACAAAGATAGCGCATCACCAAAAACAACTGCTAAGATGCTCCTTGAAGAATTCGCTGGAACTGCTACTGCAACTGCTACTAGAATTGTGCACTGGCTGGGGAGCTGAGTGAATGTGTGTCAAATGGCAAGGCTTCTCCCTTTATCTATAGTCTTCAAGTCACTTTACTGGGGCCGACTTCTCTTCCTGGAATTCTATTTTTCCTTTATTATTTTCCTATGGGGCCGACTTCTCTTCCTGGAATTCTATTTTTCCTTTATTATTTTCCTATGGGGCCGACTTCTCTTCTGGGGTATTCTTCAACTGTTCAACGGTCGTCCTTTGACTTCTTGGAATCTTCCTCTCAAAGAAAAGTTGTACAGGAGGAAATACCTCCCGCTGCTACAAAACATCAACACTCCCTCTTAGCGAGGGAGGTATTCTTCCATGATGTTCTCCTCTAGTAGTCCCAATCACACCCATCCATTTCACATGGCATGGGCAAGACTACCACCATAGTCCCAATACTACGCTGCAAGTATCTATGATGTTTCTCCTCTCCTAGTAGTCCCAATCACACCCATCCATTTCATATGGCTTGGGGAAGACTACCACCATAGCCTCATTCACACCTAGCCACTTCACATGGCTTAGGCATGGTCCCAATCACACCTAGCCTCTTCATGTAGCGTAGGCAAGACCACGCTACAAGTCCCAATCACACCTAGCCACTTCACATGACCTAGGAAAGACTTGTACCGGGCTACTCATTAGTCCCTCAGTCATTTCACATGGCCTAGCAAAGACTTGTACCAGGCTACCCATTAGTCCCTTGGTCACTTCGCATGACTGATCTGGGAAACCCCTGGACAGAGGGAAAGTATCTGCCCGTTGTAGGAGAAACAAGATAACTCCCTCTCAACGAGGGTGGATATTTTGCATCACACCAAGCTTGTCTCTGAAGAACTCATACTTCACTTTTGACAGAGGCTTGGTGAGAATGTTTGTTATCTGCTCATCTATGGATATGTACCAGAGTTCCACTGCTCCTTTCTGCACCAGGTCTCGGATGAAAATGGTATTTGATCTCTATATGCTTTGACTTGTCGTGAAAGACTGGATTCTCTGAAAGCTTCACACAACTTTGATTATCACAGTATATCAAAGTTGGCTCCAACTCTAGATCAAATAACTCTGCAAGCAACTTCCGAAGCCACACTGCTTCACGGCTTGCAACATTGGTTGCTATATATTCTACCTCTGTTGTAGTAAGTACCACCAACGACTGTTTTCTGGTCAACCATGAGATCATACTTGATCCCAAACTGAAGCAACATCCTAATGTGCTTTTCCTGTCCACTGCACTCCCCACCCAATCAAAGTCTGTATAACCTTGCAACTTTACTTCATCGTTTGAGACATATCTGGGTCCATATCCAACCATACCATGCAGGTACCTCAATACATGCTTTGTTTGTTGAAATATTGTAACTGCAAAGAATATTCTACTTATTATTGAGTTATTATTATATAGATCAATCCCCTTTTGTGGATTGATCATATCAGGACTTATGTATGACCAAATCCCCCTTTGTGGATTGGTCAAACCCTAATTAACTTATGCAAATTAAGAAGTCGGCCCCTAGGGCTAATTAAAGTGGTTTTAGCCACTAAGTGAAGAAGTCTGCCCTGCTTGATGAAGAGACACCACCCTAGCGCCTACCAGCCAATATAAATAAGAGTGGAAGGCGCCTCATTAACACACTCACTCAAGTCACTCATCTTAGTGCGCAAGTTTGAAGGAAGCTACAGTTGTCGGAAGAAGAAGAGAGAGAGGCACATTGCTCAGTGTTGGATATTCTCTTGTGTTTGGTCTTTTATCTTGGCATTGTATTGGCAATCTATATTAAGGAAGTTTTTGTTGGGTTTTCTCCCCCATGAGGGTTTCCCAGGATAAATGTTGTGTACCTTGTGATTATGTATCTTTCAGTGATCCTGCTTATGCTATTATAGTCTAGTAAATTGAAAAGAACTTAATAGCAGCTCTAAATTTAACATGGTATCAAAGCTAAACTGAGTAGAGCACCTTTCACTAGGTAACCTAAAACATCACTGTTGTCTTACAAGAAATTTAGGGCTTTTTATTGGAAGAGAATTTCAGCCCAAAAATTATCTAGGGAAGTGTGCCCTAGCCTAGCAAACTCATTGGTAGCCTGAGCCCACCTTTTCAGTGGCCAGAGCCTCTGGAAAGTCAAACCATAGTTTTGGTTGGTACCAGAAAACCAGGAAACTAATACCAGTCGAGATTTGCGCATGTTCAGTTTCAAAGGGTAAAATTTGGATTTTCAAAAACAGACTACACCAGCCTACTCGCCTCAGCCCAGCGCATCTGGTCCCTGGATCAGAATTACAAAAATTGAAAGTTGAAAAATTAGGGTTTCCTCAAAAAACCCTAAGTTGCAGTTGAAGTACCAGTTGTAGTTGCAGTAGCATTATCAGTTGCAGTGCCAGTTCCTTCATGCCAGTTGCAGCGCCAGTTGCAGTTGCAGCACCAGCTACAGTACCAGTTGCAGTGAAAGTTTTTGTGAAGTGCTGGGACTATTGTCTTATTGTCTTAGTACACTTTACCCTAGCAAGATACTGTCAGATGTATGTACTAACATATGTTTAATAGGTATTATTATTCTAAAAGGGTACTTGCAGGAGAAGGGATCTTTTGTCATAGATCCAAAAGGATCTCAAATCTAGCAAATTCAGAGGAATAATACACTCCAGGTTTGATCATTTTGATATACATTTATTTGTTATGACATTATTTTGACCTTATGAACATATAGGTTGTACGTTGAAGTTATGACCATCATACTAATCCTTGGTCAAAATTAAAGTCAAGGTATTAGATTGAGATTAGAGTTTATTCTCTAACTTAGATTTCTATCAAGATAGCATATTGTCTTAGTACAAAGGACAGGTTGAAGAAAGCACTTGCCATCTTGAGTGAAGGAGACTTGGAAGAAAAGCAACACACTCATTCTTGAGGACAAGACTCCAGGTTCCAAGTTTGATTGATTAAGTTGATAAAATTCAAAGTTGCACATGACAAGTTTAATAACTACCTCATTACAAGTAACCACTATAGTTGAGGTAGCAGTCTTTGAAAAGTATTATACTTGGTAGCATGAGAGCATATTGAGATAAATGCTTATTGTAACCATTTACCAGATATAACTAACATCTCCTCTAGGAGAAACTTCTTGTTTTGCCTCCAAGTTACCATGGAGGAACGATTGATCACAACACTAGAAGAGTGTTTCTCTAATTTCGTATTGTATATCTTACTTTTGACCCCTGTTTTAGGAAGCTCACAAGTAATAGCTCTAGAGGAGCTACTATAATGATTGTCCTCATTGTTGTTTTATTATTATAAAGAGTATTACTCGTGTCTATTGTTTCTCCCTTGTTGATCTTGTTTCAGGTCACAGGTGATAACCTTGAGGAAGCTATAGTGACGGTTGCAGAAGGCAACAAATTAGATGAGACATGAAGCAGACTATGTACATGTTCATATATGTACCATATAAGATGAAGAAGAAGCTATTTTTGAGATACAAAGTATCTCATATGGAGATTGATTGTAAGGAGCGGAAGGCTCCAAAGATGATCGAACATTAGAACAAGAACTCACAGTAGACTTGTTCAAAGGATAATGAAGCCACCATGATAGGAAGCAGAATTCGTTTGAAGTCTGACTCAGTTTTTCATATTAAGACTTATATTGTTAAGTCTAATAACAATATAAAGATGTACAAAGCCTAATTTGTGTCCAGAGGATTCTCCCAGCAAGAGGGAGAAGACTATGACGAGACACTTACTCCAGTAATTGAAGAAATAGTTCCAGTATTCATGAAGACAACCAGAACAACCATGATTCTGATATAGTATGAGATGCACGTATGAAAATCCCTGTATTTGAGATTGAGTTATCTCTAGTGCCAGTTGGTGCAGTACATGAGTTGGGCCATGGAGACATGACTACAATAGCAGATAGATTTACCTCCATGAAAGAAGAAGAGCTACTTTTAGCATCAGTTGTTGAGCCACTCTTAGTTTCAGATGAAGTTGTTGTCGTGATAGAGTAGAGGAGTTACTCTCAGATTTCAGCAGTCACAGTGAGAATGGAGCAGCCATTCTTAGCTTCAGAGCAGTTGCAAGTGCAGAGTCCCGGTTCCAGAGGAACAGTTGCAGAGAGAGTAGAGGACATACTCTCAAGTAGTGAGACAGATAGTGCTTTGCAGAAAGCACATAGAGCTAGCACATGATTGTGCATATTAAGTTGGAGTTGAAGCAAGTGTACCAAGATGGTACAATGTGATGTGAAAAATTTTGGTTTGAAGATTGAAGATAGAAAGACTCATATCTGCAGGTTGAAGGAAGCTTTGTACATGTTGAAGCAAGCTCCTAGAGCTTGATATGGCAGAACTGGCAGTTTCCTGACGAGCTTGGGCTTTACCAAGAGTAAAGTTGATTCTGACCTTTACTTCAAGGTTATGAATGATGAGCCAGTGATGTTGCTACTATATGTAGATGATTTATTCTTGATAGATGAAGAAAAGCTCATCAAAGATTGCAAGAAGAAGCTCGCTACAGAGTTTGAGATGAAAGACCTAATGCATTATTTCTTAGGTCTTGAAGTTTGGCAGAGCCCAGAGAAGATCTTCCTTAACCAAGGGAAGTATGCAGTTGAAATACTGAAGAAGTTTGATATGTTGGAATGTAAAGCCATGAACACACCCATGGAAACAAAGTTGAAGCTCCCGGTTGATACTTCGCAGAATTGGTTGATGCTACGATGTACAGACAGATCATTGGATCGTTGATGTATCTGACGAATACCAGGCCAGATATATGTTTTGTTGTGAACACCTTGAGTCAATATCTGGTAAAGCCTAGACGTGTTCACCTTGTTGCTGCAAAACATGTGATGAGATACCTTAAGGGTACGTTGGACTTTGGTCTCTGTTATAATGGAGATCATGACTTCAAACTGGTTGGTTATACCAATTCAAATTAGGCTAGAAGTGTTTCTGACAGAAAGAGGACTTCAGGATGTTGTTTCAGTCTGGGGTCAGCCATGACTGCATGGCAGAGCAGGAAGCAATCCAGTATTGCTCTCAACACGGTAGAAGCGGAATACATTGTTGCATGTTCCACCAGTTGTGAAGCCATATGGTTTCGGAAGTTGTTGACAAGTCTATTTGATATGGAGATGGAAGCAACCGTAATTCTATGTGATAACCAGAGTTGCATAAAAATGACAAAGAACCCTGTGTTCCATGATAAGTCGAAGCACATAGAAATCCGGTATCACTACATTCGTGATATGGTGCAGAGGGGAGTTGTAAAGCTCCAATATGTTGGCACAGATGAGATGAGCAAGTTGCAGATGTGTTGACCAAGCCTCTGTCTTGTGTAAAGTTTGAATACTTTCGAGACAAGCTTGGTATAGTTCAAAAGGACCTCCCTTGAAAGGGGGAGTGATGTTGATGATACTATGGTATCCTGACCAACAATGGGTAGCTCGGTTAGGACTTTATATCCTAGGGGAATGATCATCCATGGACAAATCCCGAAGGTCCTGTAAGGACGATCTGTCGGAGTACCTATGCATGTATATGCCAGTTGTGGTCAGTAATGGTAGCTCCGTTAGGATTTTTATAATCCTAGGGAATCTTATGATTCCTGGGCAGAAGGTCTGATAAGGACGACCTGTCAGAGTACCACGTGGTAGCTCCGTTAGGATTTTATATCCTAGGGAATCTTATGATTCTTGGGTAGATCCCTAGGGACTGTCAGAGTACCACAAAATGTTGTTGTTACACCTGCCTCATTCTGTTGTTATATGATGATGATGTTGTTGTTGCAGCCTTGTGCGGTTGATGATGATGTTATCTCAGCCTCGTGTTGATGATGTTGATGATGTTGTTATCTCAACCTCGTGTTGATGATGTTGTTATCTCAGCCTCGTGCTGATGATGTTGATGATGTTGTCATCTCAACCTCATGTTGTTGATGTTGTTGTACCAGCCTCGTGATGGTGATGTTGGTGTACCAGCCTCGTGTTAGTGATATTATTACTATAGCTTCATGTTGTTGCTACTTCAGCTTCATGTTGAAGATGATGATGATGTTTCTACTTCAGCGTCATGCTGAAGATGATGATGACGATGATACTTCAGCTTCATGTTGAAGATGACGATGATGTTGCTACTCCAGCTTCATGTTGAAGATGATGATGATGATGCTACTTCAGCTTCATGCTGAAGATGATGATGATGTTGCTACTTCAGCTTCATGTTGAAGATGATGATGATGTATCAGTCATGTACTAATTGATGATGTTGTATTAGTGTTATACTAATTGATGTTGATGTAGAGAATGATGATGATGATGTTATTCCAGCTCCATGCAGAGAATGACGATGATGATACTATTCCAACTCCATGCTGTGAACGATGATGTTATTGATGGTTTGAAAAAATTTCGATGATTTATAGATGTACCAGTCAGTGTTCCAGATGTTGATGATGTTGTTGCCTCTCTCTCTCCTGATGATGTTGTATTGTAGAATATCATTCTTCTTAAGGGGGAGTGTTGAAATATTGTAACTGTAAAGAATATTCTACTTATTATTGAGTTATTATTATATAGATCAATCCCCTTTTGTGGATTGATCATATCGAGACTTATGTATGACCAAATCCCCTTTTGTGGATTGGTCAAACCCTAATTAACTAATGTCAATTGAGAAGTCGGCCCCTAGGGCTAATTAAAGTGGTTTTAGCCACTAAGTGAAGAAATCGGCCCTGCTTGATGAAGAGACACCACCCTAGCGCTTGCCAGCCAATATAAATAAGAGTGGAAGGCGCCTCATTAGCACACTCACTCAAATCACTCATCTAGTGCACAAGTTTGAAGGAAGTTGCAGTAGCCGGAAGAAGAAGAGAGAGGCGCATTGCTCAGTGTTGTACATTCTTTTGTGTTTGGTCTTTTATCTTGGCATTGTATTGGCAATCTATATTAAGGAAGTTTTTGATGGGTTTTCTCCCCCATGAGGGTTTCCCAGGATAAATGTTGTGTACCTTGTGATTGTGTATCTTTCAGTGATCCTGCTTATGCTATTATAGTCTAGTAAATTGAAAAGAACTTAATAGCAGCTCTAAATTTAACATTGTTGCTACCAAATGTACATGTCTAGGCTCAACCGTGTACTGACTCAATGTGTTCACTGCAAAGCATATATCTGGCCTGGTGTTAACCAGGTACATCAAAGATCCGATCAACTGTCTGTACATCGTGGGATCAACTAAATCTTAAGAGGAATCACTCAAGAGCTTCATATTTGTAACCATAGGTGTGGTCATGGACTTGCAGTCCATCATCCCAAATCTTTGCAGGATCTCAATTGTATACTTTCCTTGGCTAAGGAAGATCTTATCTGGTCTTTGTCACACCTCTAATCCCAAGAAATAGTGCATCAACCCCAGATCCTTCATTTCGAACTCTAAAGTGAGCTCCCTCTTGCACCCATCTATGAGCTTCTCATCCCCTGTAAGAAACATGTCATCCACATATAGTACCAATATCAAGGGGAAACCATCTTCAACCTTGTAGTAAAGGTTGGGATCTGGATCACTCTTGGTAAACCCCAAGTTCATCAAATAATTTACAAACATGGGACTCCTTACCATAGATTACAAAACCTTGTTGCTCTATGTACGCTTCTTCTTCAATTACACCATTCAAGAAAGCAATCTTTACATCCATCTGGTGTAATTTCCATCCCATAACAGAAGCAATAGAAATAATAGATCTAATAGGTGTATCTAGCTACTGGAGCAAATGTCTCCTCATAATCTTCTCCCTCTTTGTGGGAGAATCCTCTAGCCACAAATCTAACTTTGTTTTTCTCTATGCTGCCATTTGCAGCATGCTTGATCTTGTAGATCCACTTGGAAGTCACTATTGACTTCCCTTCTGGTCTCAGAACCACTTCCCACACATTATTCTTCATGATGGATTGGTACTCTTCCATCGTAGCATCCTTCCACACTTGCTTTGCAGCTTCCTCATAAGTGGAAGGTTATGAATCAATGATCTTACTCATCAGCGCCACATAGCTAGAAAACCTGTGTGGTCTCTTGCTCTCTCTGAAGGAGCCACTGGGAGCTGCATGTTTTTATGCTTCCTACAAAGTGTTCTGGAGCCATGTTGGTCTCTTATTGGTAACTCTAACCTCTTTGGGTGGATCTACTGGTATCTTTGGCTCTACTATCTCATTTTGATCTTCTGGGATATGTTCTATTGGAGTAGAGTCAATCATCACTGCAACCTTTGGAGCCTCTTGCTCCTGTTTGTCCTCATCCATGTGAAACTCTCTAGATTTCCTGAAGGCTGCTTCATCAAAGATGACATCCCTGCTAATCTCAATCTGTCTCTATCTGGGGATGTATATTCTATAAGCCTTTGAAGTCTCATTGTATCCAACAAAGGCGCCCTTATTTCCTGAAGGCTCTAGCTTCGTTCTCTTTTCCTTGGGAACATGTATGTACATTGGGCAGCCAAATATCCTCAAGTGGTTGGCTTCTGGTTTCTTTCTGATGAATACTTCTTCTAGTGTCTTGTTCCCCGATATCTTATGAGGAGGACTTTTGTTCTAGACATACACAACTGTATTGGATGCTTCTGCCCATAGATGCATGGGTAAGTTCTGGTCATGGATCATTTCTTTAGTTGCTTCTACAATTGATATGTTCTTTCTCTCTACAACCCCATTCTGTTGGGGGTTGTAGGGAGTTGTCAGCTCCCTCTTAATCCCTGCTTCTTTGCAAAAGTCCTTGAACTCATTTGAGGTGTATTCACCTCCATTATCTGACCTCAAAACTTTAATCTTGCTTCCAAAGAGATTTTCTACTAAAGCCTTGAATTCTTGAAACTTCTTGAAAACTTCATCTTTTGCTTTCAAGAAATAGATCCATGTTTTACGTGAGAAATCATCAATAAAAGTGACATAATATAAAAAGTTACCTAGATATGATACCGTCATTTGTTTGCATACATCTGAATGTGTAATGTCCAAGATCCCCTTGGATCTATTGTCACTGCTTGGAAAACTTCCCTTCGCATTCTTGCCAAGTGCACATCCTTTGCATACTCCATCATGCTCCACATGCGTATCTAGTAGACCTGTAACCATCTTGCTCAAAACTGGCAAGGCTTTGTAGTTGAGGTGAGCAAGTCTCTGGTGCCATAGCTCACTAGAGCTAATATTGTTGTGTACAAGGGCTTATGTTGGGTGTCCCTTTAATTTATACAATCCTCCCTCTCAGACACCAATCACAGTAGTCGAATCTATACTTGAACCCTTAGGCCACAGAAGGACTTGGCCATCAACAAAAGCAACTTTGAAGCCTCGATCTTCTAAAGCAGAGATAGAAAGAAAATTCTTCTTTAAACCTTGTACAAGCAATACATCCTTTATTGAAATAGAGTTATCTGAATCAAGCTGGTAGGAGGCTTCTCCTACTCCTTTTACTGCATGCTTGGAATCATCTCCAAGTTCCACATGAAAGGATGAACTCTTTTCTGTCAAATTTGTAAGAGAATTTCGGAACTCGGTCATGTGCTTGGAAGCACCACTGTCCACTAGCCAAATATCACTTCCTTGAGTGATGGTACCTGTGAGAGTTGAGATAAAGACATACTCCTCATCTTTTGTTGCCCTTGTCTTCTTCTGAGATGTAGACTCCTCCATATCTGTTGCATGTGCATGATGTTTTCTCTTTCCTTTCCCTTGAGAACACTGGTAAACAAAGTGTCCCAACTTCTGACAGTTGAAACATCTAATCTTACATATATCCTTCTTGTGATCTGGAACTGATCTTCTATTTTTCTTTGAACTGTTGTTTCTTCTTTCTTTCCTTTTCTTTACATGAGCAGCAAGAGCTTGGTTTTCTTCATCATTGGTCTTCAGCATCTTGGATGTCAATCTTGATTCTTCTTGGACACAGTCTATCCATAGCTTGTCAAATTTAGGCAATTTCCTTGCACAAATTCCTTGAACAAATGCATCCCAAGAAGAAGGAAATCCATTTAGAGTTGTAGTCACAAGCTCCGCATCATCCACTGAATCTCCAATAGTTGCTAGTTGATCCTTGATCTGAGAAATTTTCATGAAGTAGATAGAAACTGAATCTGACTTGTTCATCATCACATTTATGAGTTGATGCCTTAGGGTTAGGTTTGAGTTGATGCCTTAGGGTTAGGTTTGAGTTGATGCCTTAGGGTTAGGTTAAGGCATCAAACACCTCCTTTCATTCTTGCTTTCATATAGTCTGGTTAAGGCATCAAACATCTCCTTTAGTGTCTTCAATTCTGATACGTTAGGAATCAAATGGTCCTTGATTGAATCTGTCAAGATCCTCTTGGCCTTGATCTCATTTTTCTTATGTCTTTCCTTAGCCTCTTCCTCTTCTGGTTCTGGGAGAACTTGCTTGACGTGATCTAAGAGTTCATTCTCTTCTAGAACGAGAAGTATTCTATGATTCCATGATCTGAAATTGCCTACTCCATCCAACCTATGTTCAACTCTCAAATTGGTAAATCATTTTCGCTTGTAGAAACCCTAGGCCTAAAAAATCCCAAAATTTCAACCTTCTTAAAAAGTCAATGCTAGGGTTTTAGGACATGCGCTAGGGTTAGGCGAGTTGCCTAGTACAATTTTCTCCTCAACACTGGCACTAGAAAAACACCAACAACTGGCAATCTTTGTTCTTGTTGGTGTCTTGCGCTAGGTCAAATCTGGGTTCAACCCCCAAGCTCTAATACCATGTTAGATTTTCTTTTTTCAGTGGCAATAGATTTACCAGAGTATTTTGATCTTCATTTAACATTCAATAACCATATACTAAAAATATAAGCAGGATCTAGAAGCAGATAGACAAGCACAAGAAGACACAAAGATTTATCCTTGGAAAACCCCAACCTTGGG
>WSFP011433054.1:0-21412 GCA_009831015.1 Picea engelmannii
AGTTTCAATTGTTTCTCTATTTGAGCCAGAGAATTCCTGCAAGGATTACAGTTGAAATGTCCGCAAGGAGTGCGTTGACAGAGGGTTCAGATAGAGATAGTTTTTGTTCTCATTCATCCAGAAGTGCAGTTGGGCATAGGAGTCGTGCAAGGAGTGAACATGCCGGGTAAAAGTCTTAGGGTTGTGAACTTGAGTGAAGCATTTGATAGACTGCTGCTATAGGTGTGCGCAGAGTCAAGTGACTTCAACACTTCGAAGTTGTTGAAGGTTTGTCGCAAGGAGTGTGTGCAAGAGTTTTCTTGAAGGACTTGAGGTCATGGGGAAAAGCTCAGGAGGGATAGGACCTTTGAATTTGTTGAAGGACAGCGTAGAAAAGTTGTGCCTTGAAGGTTGGCAAGAAGCGTCACAATTTTGCACGCTGGTGGATAAGTTCTGTAGAAGAACACTTAGTCATTTCGTGGATTGCATAAGGAAGAACAGACGGTCGATATCTTCTAGGGAAAATCAGCGAATCACCGTGAGCCATTGGATCTTGTGGGGGTGCAGGGGGATACTGCAGATATTCCCATAGTGTTTAAATCTTAGAAGGGGCAGATCCATTGATCCAAGCCAGCCAGGGGCATTGGATTATTCTTGAAATCGCCTATCGGGATTTCATAAGAAAGGAATCGAAGATTTGGTAACAGGATTCGAGAAATCACGATACGCGATATCCCGATGGCTACAAGTACAGTGTGGGGCCACAGGAGTTGGTGGTGGACAGGTAGCACACTGTATTGGGGTTCGGGAAACGTAAAGTCCTGAAACATTGGACATCAGGATTCGCGATCCCATGAATTCGGAAATCCCAACGAGGTGACGGGACCGTTGAAAAGTCAAAGCCATGAGATCATCGAATTTTTTGGCATATCGGGACTCGGGAGTTGAAGAAAGGAGTTGCTCGACGCCACGAGTGCCGAGATCTCGATAGAGAAAGTCCTGACAAAGGAACGGAAGGGTCAGTGTTGACTCATATCGGGTCTCGGAGATTCGAGAGTCCTATGCTCGATCACTGACCTCGCAAGGTTGTGAAGTCTGATTCCCTGATAAGTAAAGAGAGGGGGAGTTGCGCAAAGAGATCTGTGGGTGAATATTTCCCAATAGGGAAATAGAAGGACCGGTTAGTGTTCTTCGGGCCGAGGAAAGAGAAGATCCTGTGAGAAGGGGTGCCTATGGGTGCGACACTGCAACAATAAGTTGAACTGAACGACAAGTTTGTTCCCAACTTTTTCCATAAGTTTATCCAGAAGTGTCCCACGAACTTGGTGTCTCGATTCAAAACTATGCTCCTTGGTAAGCCATGAAGTCGAATGACTTCTTTGAAAAATAGATTCGCAATGTGAGTTGCGTCACTGGTTTTCTGACATGGCATGAAGTGTGCCATCTTGGAAAATTTATCCACCACCACAAAGATTGAGTCAAACCCTCTTTGTTTTCTTGGCAGCCCCAATATGAAGTCCATGCTTACTGCATCCCATGGCCTATCAGGTATGGGTAACGGTTGATAAAAGCCTTCATTCTACCTCTTCCCTTTTGAATGCTGAGAAATTTTGCATCAGTCCACGAATATTTTGATGTATTCTCTCATTCCTAGCCAAAAATATGACTCATTTAACTTTGAGAACATCTTGTCATGACCGAAATGTCTGGCCAATCCTCCACTATGTTTCTCCTTCAACAGATTCTCCCTCATGGAGCATTTTGGAATACAAAGTTGATTACCCTTAAATAGTAATCCTTCCTGGATCATTTATTCTGGCCATTGACTTGTGTCCTTGAGAATTGGATTCTTAGCTGCTTCATACACCTCCTTAAAATCTGGATCATCTCTGTACATGTCCCTGAGATCATCAAAACCCAGTGTTTTGACTCTGAACTCCTGCAATAGCAAACATTTCTTGCTTAAAGCATCAACAACTTTGTTAGCAGTTCCAAAAATATGCTTAGTTACAAAAGTAAAGTTCTGCATGTATTCAACCCATTTAACATGACTTTGATTCAAATTCTCCTTTTGAGTCACAAATTGCAAAGCATGATTGTCATTGTATAAGACAAATTCCTTAGGAATTAAGTAATGTCCTATTTCTTCAATGCCTAAATAATAGCATAGAACTCCTTATCATATGTGGAGTACTTCATTTTCACTTCATTCAATTTCTCGCTGAAGTATGCTATCGACCTGTCGTTTTGGCTCAAGACTGTCCCTATTGCAAATCCACTTGTATCACATTTTACTTGAAATGTCTTTTTGAAACCCGACAACACCAAAATTGGTTTTTCTGTGATTTTCTTCTTCAACAAATTGAAGCTTTTTTCAACCTCTTCTGTCCAGTGAAAATACTTGTGTCTCTTCTTCACTGTGTCCATCATCGGTGCACTAATTCCACTAAAATTCCTAATAAACTTCTGGTAGAAACTAGCCAATCCATGAAAAATTCTCACCTCAAATATACTCTTCAGGGATGGCCAATTCTTAATTACCTCCACCTTATCTGGATCCATCCTCAACTTATCTGCAGAAATAACAAAACCCAAATAAATGATCTATGTCTTCATGAATGAGGATTTCTTCATGTTTATCAGAAACTTCTCTTGCTATAGCCTCTTCATCATTGTAGCCAAATGTTTCAGATGCTTTGCCTCTATTTTATTGAAAATCAGTATGTCATCCAGATACACAATGAAAAATTTTCCGATGAAATCCTTCAGGACTTCATTCATCAACCTCATGAAGGTACTTGGTTCATTCGTTAATCCAAATGGCATAACAATCCATTCATACAACCCTTCATTGGTCTTAAAGGTTGTCTTCCACTCATCACCTTCTCTCATACGAATTTGGTGATATCCACTTTTCAAATCAATCTTTGAAAAAAATTTGGCCCCACTCAAGAAATCCATCAAATCATCCATCCTTGGCAATGGAAATCTGTACCTAATGGTTATCTTGTTGATCACTCTCAAGTCAATACACATCCTCTAGCCTCCATCTTTTTTCAGACTGAGCACTGTCGGAACAACACATGGAATCATTCTTTCTCTAACCAACCCTTTGTCCATTAAATCCTGGACCTGTCTTTTGACTTCTTCATTCTCCTTTGACGTCAATCTGTACGCTACTTTGTTTGGTAAACTAGCTCCAGGTATGAGATCAATATGATGACTCACACTTCTGATCAGTGGAAATGAACAAGGTAGTTCGTCCACTACTATGTCATCAAACTCTTCCAATAGTTTCTAAACTTCTTCTGGTAAATCATCTACCCTTGTACTGGTTAAAACAATTTTAGGCTTCCTGACCAAAATGACTTGCGGTTCCTCCTTCTTAACCTCTATAAGAAGTTCCTTCCCACTCATGAGAAGTACAGTGTTACTTACTTCAAGTTTCACCTCCTTGTCCTTAATCGGCAACAGCATGTGAGTTCTCCCATTTTTCTTTAGGGTGTATGTGTTCTTCCCCCATCATGAATCACATTTTTGTCATATTGCCATGGTCTACCCAGCAATATATGACAAACATCCATGGGAATAACATCACAGAGTATTTCATCTTTATACCCTCCTATTTTAAACTCAACTAAACATTGTTTAGTGACATTTACCCGATGTCCTTTTTGTAGCCATGAAACTTTGTATGGGCTTGGATGTTCAATAGTCTCTAGCTTCAACTTTTCTACCATCTCTGTAGAAACAAGATTATCTGTGCTACCAATGTCCACAATGAATTTGCATGCCCAATATTTGGTCTTGCAAGCGATCCAAAAAAGTCTGTTCCTTTGGACCGAACTCTCCACCTCCTTCTCTAGTGTTAAGAGAAATTTTCACATCATCAACAATCTTCCGCCTTCAACATCTTCTGCATCAACATTCCACCTCTGTGCTTCAGCAATGTGAGTTTCACCACTTTCTTTCTTCTTGTCTGGACATTCATAAGACTTGTGTCCATTCTTTCCACATGTGAAGCATTTTATTACTCCACCTCTTCCTCTTCCTCTTCCTCTAGTATGAGGAAAATGTTTCCATCAGCATACTAACCTTTCTGTTCGGTATACTGCCCTCTCTGTGAACTTCCACCTCTCTTAGTTTGAATTTGAGGTTTCTTCCACTCTTCCTTGGGTTTCTGGTTCCTATCCTGGGCAACTGATTTGCCTCTTGGCTGACTTTTTCCTCGGCCACTTTGACCTTGTTTTCGGCTCAGCTTCTCTTCAGCTTTTAGAGCTATCTAATAATCATATTCCACCGTTTGGATGGTCATGATGCTCATCTCATCCTAAATGTTGTATCTCAGACCATTCATGTACCTGGAAACCTTTTCATCATCGCTTTCCTGATGACCTACCCTAATGTTCAGCCTGTAGAATTCTTCATTATATTCCTTCACTGTCATCAGCTTCTATATCAAATTTTGCATTCTTCGAAACAGAGTAATTTGGTAATCCTTGGGAATGAATTTTGCCTTAATCTTTGTGATCATCCTATCCCAACTCTTGATTTTCTTCTTGACTTTGCAGTGTCTGTAAACTTGTAGCTCATCCCACCACAATGTTGCATGTCCTTTCAATCTTGTGACAACATGTTTGACCTTTTTTTCTTCCTCAACATCTTCATATTCAAAATATGTGTCCAGAGCTCTCATCTAGTCTAGAAGCTCTTCAACATCCAAATTTCCTTCATATACTGGAATATCCATTTTTGCCTTAGCACCCATTCTTGCAACAACCCTAAGTAGGCGTTCATTTGCTGCATCTTCTGTTGCAACTTCTTCTCCTTCATGTCCAACTTCATCTCCATTTTCATATTCACTGACATCTCCAACACTGGCTGTGCGCCTATGTGTTGTCTCCATGTCTTTGAGTTTAGCACATATGTCACGCATCTCTCTCTCGATGGCTAGATTTGGCACCTGCCTACCCCTTCCTCTGGCGGATCGGGTGTTTGCCTGTCTCTTCTTCTTGGCGGCATGGTTGAGATTTTTTTCTTTTTCTTTCTCTCTTTCCCTGTCTAAAATATAAAAATAGAATCAAGCTCTGATACCCAAACCTGATGCAGACCTCCCCAACCCTCGAGCCAAATTCCGCTCGCAGGATCGTTCTTTGTCTCCTTTGAGCCGAATCGGCTCTTTTGACTCCTTTCTGGAATCTTAATTCAATCAATCCACATGTCCTTTCAGAAGCTCCCCTGCCCGAATAGCACTAGGCTCGAGATCCACCTTTCCCAAGTGATCACAGCGCTATGACCAAGGGCCTAACCCCAATGTCCTTGTTGCAACTTGCGAGTTTGCAAGTTTGCAAGTTGAAGTTCTTGACTTCTCCTTTTCAATCTCGCGATACCTGAAATGCCGATACAGGTAAGGCTCCCTTATGTCAGTGCCCTCCATGCATGACCATCGGCTAGGCTTATCACTAGCACCCCTCGCTACTCGCCACTTCGTGATTTGTAGCGTCGAGCTCACGTTCTCTTATCTTGCAAATTCCCAAGACGCGAGAAGTCAATGGAGTGTTGAATCCTTCTACTATATGATGTGTGTCTGCCTATCTATCACACATGCCCACAACCTGATTCTGCCATGTGTCCCTCGTACTCAGATTCGCACTTCGTGACTTCACACCCCAAGCAATGCCTCCTTTGTATCCCGACACCCGAAGTGCCAAGATCGTGAACTCCTCGTTGCTCTCTGTCACAACTCGCGACTTCAGGACTTCTCCTTCCGAGTCTCTTGACTCTCCAACTGTCAAACCCTGAAATAAATATTCACAAGAGATCCAATAGTCCTTGTCGGCTTGGATCCTATGGCCCTATTTCTTCTAAGATTGCTCATAGAAAAACACCCACCATAACCTTCTCTCTCCTCTGCAAGATCTGATGGTTCTCAGAACCTCGTGAATTCTCCACGGAGAATTCTGGCCATCAAATTCCTCCTTGACGATTTTTTCGAAATGAACAAAGTGTTCTTCCATGAAATTTCCCCTTCCTACAACAACTTTGTTGCGCCTTCTTCAAATACTTCAAGGCACTAGCCTTCTTAATCTTTTCTTCGACAACTTTGAAGATCCTATTCCTCCTAAGCTTGATTGAAAATCTTCAAGTCCTTTGGGGAAAATCCCTGTGTGCACTCCTTGCGGCAATTCGAGGCACTACCTCTTCTGAGCTTTTACCACAACCGAGAGTCTTCAAAAAGACTCTTGCACGCACTCCTTGCAGCACTTCTTCAAATACACTCCAAGTATTTGAAATTCTTAGACTCTGTGCACTCTCCTGTGACAATAGTCTTTTAGCAGTTTCTCTCATGTTGCAAACACTTAGACTTCTCTCGGTCTACGCACTCCTTGCATGACTCATGTGCTTAACTTGTTGTTCTGCGAGAATGAGAACAACGTTATCCCTCTTGAGCTTGCAGAGATGGACTCTGACTTCTATCAATGCACACCTTGTGAACAACCTCACTGCACTCCTTGCAGGAAAACTCTTGCTCAGATAGAGAAACAATTGAAACTCATTCTTTACTCTCTCAGACTTCGAATGCTTAACACGAAATCATACATACATGGCATAAAATAAAATGTATATCAGAAAGAGTAACAAGCATGATATTAACATTCAATCAGGCATACAAAGAAAGTATTTGAACACCATGAGTCTAAATCAAGCTTTATATATAAATTTCAAAACTTTTGTACATAATTTCTTCTACACAGTCTTTCTTCTCTCCTATGCTCTCTGCTCTCTTGATTGATAATGTTTCTAATGTTACAATGATACAAGTGAGGGTGTCTATATCCGTTTTCCCTCTAGCTCCTAAAACTGTCTAATATAAAAATTCAAAGCTACCTACTTACATTTACTAACATAAATGCCTCTTAGTCCTTCAGACGAGAGCAGGACGCTCAAGATTTGAATACAATCTACCAGTATGCCCTTTCTCAATTATCTCATTTAAGTTTGGTGCATCCAATGTTAAAACATTTTAAACAATTTATCATGTGCCAAAATGCGTTGGCACTTGCCCCACGCTCGCTTGACGTTGACGATTCTCCTGCATCAACTTATCAACAACTTTAGGAGCTATATAACTCAAATTTCAACCGGGGTCAATCAAAAAAGACACTATATGGTTGGAAATCATACCTTCTTTTTCCACCACTGAAGCTTGGTGGTCAGCTTGGTTATTATCCAAGGCTGCATAAATTTGTGGCACACTCCTAGCCACATCATTGACGGTAGTATCTTCCTGGATGTTATAAATCCTCCGACTTTCCTCCGACTATTCTGTTGTCAGTGTGGACAGTCTCTCAATAGATGTTTTTCCCCACAACCCTAGCATTTCAAAGGTTCTTTCTTTGGGTTATTAGTATTCACTGATATGGGTCCAGAAGTTTTATTTCCACTCAAGGAGGGAAAATTTTGCTGGTGCATACTCCGGGCTGGGAAGCTCATTCTTGGGTTCTTCTTATAGTTCTTAAATCCTGGGTATTTAATCCCCTTTTTCTGAAATCTTGAACTATTCTTTTGTTCCATCCTTCAGGAGGTTCTGCTCGATGCCCAAACTGTTCATGACAATAGGTTGCCTTTCGAATAGTGCCTTCTAGATTCTTTGGCTCATCAAATTCAATTCTATTCTGATAGTCCTTAGGTAGTCCACTGATGAAGCATTGCACCTTTTCCTTTTCCACCTTGATATAGGGTACATACCTCAACAAATCGAGAAATTTGTTGACATATTCTTCCATAGTGAGTTGTCCCATTTTGAGTTCATAAAACTCTTTAGTCTTTTCATCAAAATATTTTTCCGACAGATACTTCTTCCAGAAGTATTTCTCAAACCGTTCCCAAGACAGGTCCTCTTCGCGAACCCCTTTCACATTCTTAAGGTCTTCCCACAAAATGGAAGCCTTTTCGTTCAAGTTGAAGGTGGCCACTCAGGCCTTCATATTTTCTAAAAAAGTCATGGACTTTGAAATGCTTCTTTAGTCCAAGCAGCCAGGCCTCTGCTTCCTCTCCCTTCTTTATTTCACCATCGAAGGAGGGTGGTTTGGATTTTCTGAATTCTTCAAATTTCCGACCTTTGGAAGACTTTTTCTTCTTCTGTTTCCTTTGGGAATAGGGACTAGTTCTATTGCTAGAAAATCCCTCTGAATCGCCAACTTCCTTCTCAAAGGAATCATTCGATGCTTGTCCTTTACCTCTGGGGTGGACCTTTTTCGAGGTTCTCCTCTCAGTGCGGCCACTGATATGACCATGTTTATGAGTTTTGGGTTCATGCTAGATTTGTCTTTGTAGATCGGTTAAACTCTACAGTAAAACTGCATTAATTTCTATTTTCTTTTCTTGTTCTTTCATCATCCTTTCATTGTCATCCTTGTAGCTTTGTAATTCGACCATGAGACTCCTCACAGTCTCGGCTAGATCTGGAGGGGTCCCTACTACCCTCCTTTCGTCAGACTCTTCGTCTCTATTTTGGGAGCCCTCTCCCACTTCATGGTGAGTCACCATACTATGTGTTGATAATTTCCCGCAGTTGATCTTCCGCTTGTGTGAAAAAGGAAAAACGTTGGTTGTTAGTCAATATTTATATTTATTTATAACTAGTACATAGTTCATATTTTCATATGTACACACACACAATAGGGGTTTTTCATTCTTATCTTTGTCATTTTATTTGGAAGGTTAAGACAGGGGGTTACTCCTTTTAGGAGTGTTCCGAACGGAGCTTCTGTGCTACTTGTTCCTGAGCCCAAGTAGGCCAAGTGTTGTAACCATGCTCTGATACCAATTTGTAACACACCCACTACGACATAATAAATGTTTCACCTTTTCTGGAGGGATAGAATCCCCGAAATCCTACAGGGGCTTAGCGTAGGCTAGCTCTTCCCTTTTCCACCTCCATGTGATCATCAATTATGACCACTGGCCAAACAACTAGGTGCCTTTTCGCATTTCGCGACTCAGCGATATAAGCGAGTCGAGTCTTTCGACTCTGCGAACCCCAAAATGCCGAAATGCCAAAAAGGATTCAATCATCAATTAGCCCCCTGGGATATGCCTTGGCCAGTATGACCACTTCTCATAAGATCGTAGTCTTATTCCCTTTGGGACTTATCAATACGAGAGCCCGACCTCTTGTCAACGGGACTCCCGAATTCCCGATTTTCGATTTCCCGAAATGGCCTTTGTCACATTAGCCCTCCTGGCTATGACCTGATCCAGGTGACCACTCCTCATAAGACCTCTGTCCTATTTCTTTCAGGATTTATCAATACGAGATCCCGACCTCTTGTCTATGGGACTCCCGAATTCCCAATTTCTGAAATATCGATGGACTCTCGATCTCCGCCATGTGTCCTCCACGGATGGACGGTCCAGATCATTTTGGGACTTCCACCATGGAGTGTCACGATCTCTTGTCCTCTAGACCTCCAAATTCCTGAAGTCTAAAATACCGATGGAATCTCGATCTCCACCACATGTCCTCCACATATGGATGATCTAGATCATTTTGGGACTTCCACCATGGAGTGTCTCGATCTCTTGTCCTCGAGACCTCCAAATTCCCAAAGTCCAAAATACCGATGGATTCTCGATCTCCACCATGTGTCCTCCACAGATGGACGGTCCAGATCATTTCGAGACCTCCACCATGGAGTGTCCCAATATCTTGTCCTCAAGACCTCTGAATTCCCGAAGTTCGAAATACCGATACCAACTCCTCATTCAGGACTTTCACCTCTATTCACGAAAGCTTAACCCTCATGCATCTCCTGACAGATCCAACAACTGTCAGGTTTTCTGACTAAGATCTAGCAGTTCAGATCTATCCCATGCTGTGGACTCTCCTGCTGCTCCCTAGACATGGAAAACCAATAGTCCAAATACTCCCATGGACCTTAGGGATCTATGGTCCCGATTTCTTTGCTACTCACAAAGATAAAAGAAAAGGGTTGAGGCATTTAATTCCCTCATTTATTCCTCCAATCTAATGGTCGTGACCGACCTCAGATCTTTCGACAGGATGTCATCCGACAATCGATACTTATCCATCTGCTACCATTTTGGGATTTTTCAAATCGGGGTTTCGGCACTTGCGAGTATGAGAGGGCTCGCACTTGGATACCCCAGGTCTCAAAATGATGAAATATCAAGATTTTAAGAGGATCATTCTTCCTCGTGCATGATTACTAAGACTTGCGCCTTCAAATCCTTTATCAAGTTCTTGGTAAGCTTTCCAAGAAGGGTGTCTCTATGGGAAGATCCATCCAGGGTATTACCTGATATGGATAAGGGTATAGATTTCCCGAGAATAGACTTGAAGTCTAAATTAGATCGGTATACATATATATATATAGCGATTTATAAAACATAATCCATACGTAGTCTTTCCATTATAAGCATGCAACCACCATTTCTGGTCAAAACACCACACAGATAGTCTTATACTAAAAAACATTTATAATTTCACAGACTATGATCATAAATGTCAGAATATACATTTCAAGATGAAAGGTGTAAAACAATTATAAAAAATAACATTATATGTGATTTCAACTGCTGAGAGGGGTGCTCGTTTCCACCCAACCGTAGGCTCAGCGACTCCCAATGGATTTACCACTAGCCACCCCCGAGCTGAGACCACAATGCTACGAGACTGAGCCTCTATTTTCCAGTGACCGAGAATGAAGGTTACTCTCCTTCTTCTCTTCTATCACTCACTCTATATTTTCCAGAGTTCTCCTTTTTCCTCTTTCCCTCGCGCATGCCCCCCCCTAATCGCACACTCTTCCTGCCTTTTCTCCTTTTGGCGAGGTTGCGTGTGGCACGATCTTCCTTGTGGTGGTCAGGTATGAGGACTCTACAGATGGGTGGTTCACCCCCATTCCTCATTACTCATGAGGAGCCATTTACCTACCAACCTGGCGAGTCATTTAATTTGGGGCCAGCGAGCCGCTCTTGGTTCTCCAGGCCAGTGAAGTCCAAATACGGTATTGGTTTCAGTGGAAGTTAACGCCACCATTCCAGGTGCCTTCCACCACCTTTCTTCAGCCATCGTGGTCTCTTTTTCAGCACACCCCCTCTCAACAGTCCTACAATATATATATATATATATATATATATATAGTATTATTTACATTCATTGACCTTTTTCACAAGGTCCATTCACATCACACATTCACATTTCTAATTTTGCCACAATACTTGGCCAATATAGTTATTTTTACAGACTGGGGGAAACAAGGTGTTACACAATGTCTTACAAGTGTTTGTATTAAAATTCTTCTGACTTTTGTTCTCCCACATTTAGCGCAAGGGAAATAACATCTCTTGTCACCTTGTCCATAATATCTCCACATTATTCACCACAACCAAAATATTGAGACGATTATGCTATAAAGTTTAGTGATGATGTGCTAGATCTATTTGATTCTTGAAATGCAATAGACCAAACCATACAATATATTTTACCACATAAGCTTCAAAGCTTCACCATAACCAAGTAGCATAATCAAATGACATAATAGAATTAGGGAAACATATCAATTCACATATAAGCATGGAAAAATTAGCATGTTCACAGATGACATAAAATCTACATAAGCGTATAAGGTTATAAAATATTAAAGGAGACAAAAGAAAAAAAGTATTTAACTAACCTTCAAAGTCTAAAATCCTCTTGCACTCCTTGAACAATGATCACAAAACTAAGATTTGTAGATCAAAGATCAGTTCAATCTCTTAATCAACAAGCAAACCTTCACATAAAAATAAAGATTAGCAGAGATATAACACATAAAAGATGTCGCAACTATAACAAATTAGTCGAAATTCGGTTCGAATTAACTAATTTATAGATTCATCATCGTCGAAATTCCAACGACTATAACCCTAAATTAAGGTTGACCATTTCAAAGTCAATGACCATTATGTTGACCTACAAATGGCTAAATTAAAGTGTCAGAACTGGGCGTCGTACTTCCGACTACCTTAGAACACGTCGGAAATCTGACGTTATCAGGACTAATTTAAAAAAAAAACAGTAAAATTTCTTTTTTTTTTAAATTTCGACAAAAAAAATTGATTTTATCACAATCATTGTAATAGTTCATCAATTTTTTAGCCTATATGTAATAGTGATTTCGGGAAACACGTCCTCATATGAGAATTCAATATCAAGGAGTCATTCCTTCTCAACCTTCCCATGCAAATATCCTATAATGTCGACATGAGGATCATGAATATCCGTCAGAATCACAAGCTCCAAAATTATACCATGAGTAGTTGTAGCATGGACCATGAGTAGTTGTATAATGTCCCATGATTAGTTGTAGCATGGTCCATGAGTGAATATGATCATTGGTATAGAAGGAGAACTGGGGGACAAGAATCCAAAGGCATCCTGCACATAAGGCTCTCAATGGGCTCCAGAGATGAGTATAAAAGAAGTTGCAAAGGGATAACACAATGAATGAGACATGGATACCATAGGTTTATAGGTATAAGTGGGGAGGTGCACATGATTGACATTAAAATTGACATTAATATGAAACTGCATAGCTAATCAACATTAAGAGAAGGCATGAAAAACAAACACGGGGAAATTCAATTGGTGATTTGGTAAATAAATGACACAAGTACCAATATATATTTGACATGGAATGAGATGTGGGAAAAATATTGATGAGCTAGAGGTTAATAGAAAAGGTACATAAAAAATTTCTATCATTAATAACGTTTTTTGATGTGGAAGAGACAGTGACAGGAAAATACTGACTAATTTAACTGACAATGTGAAAAGTGACATGACATTAACTAAAACACTAGACATTATTAAATTTAGAAAATATTTGACATGGACTCCCTAACCACAATGATATGACCAGGACTGACTAAACTAACATGAATAACTAGACTCTAGGAACAAGTGACATGTGGACATGTCACTGCTTTATTGGAAAAATGGAAAATAACAAAAACATAACTAAAACCTACCTACTTTATTCACTCCTTGTGAAAGGAGTGTGGAGGGACTTTGTTTAATGATAAAAATAAAGGGTTCCAAGTATGTGTCATTCAACCATCCTAGTCGAAGAACACCATCAATTTACCTAAGTCAAACAAATCCTAATTCTTGAACTTCCACTACATTTGTAAAGAACTCCTTTTGTTGAATAAGATCATTCTTGGCATTGTCTAGCATAGCCTTATGAATCTTAATTGGATGCAAACTCCTTGCATTAGCACCAATATTCACCCCTCCATGGATAATAATATTGATAGAATAACTAATCCCTTGGGATATAGATCTTGGTTCATAATTTATCAAATTATATCTTCCCACTTAGATATCAAATCAGGGTAGTCTTTAGTAGCATAAGTATTTTTTCTACAATGTGAGCACCAGGGTCTTCTTGTAAGTGGACAATATCTCACAAGGATACCTTGCTCACTGCAGTTATAACAATGATCTTGTCCTCTTCTTCCATTTTTTCCACCTCTGTATCCACCTCCACCTCTGCGACCTCCTCTATATCCTTGAGCTACTTTGTTCATTTGGAGTGTAGATCGATCCAAATTATCTTCATATGCATCTAAAGCATGACATTGATCAGTATTGTGAGTGGGAGAAATACATAAATCAAAACACAATGTATTAGGATTAGGTGAATACCTTTTCAAAATAGGACAATATCATGGAGGATGACCTCGGTTTCTTCAAATTTCACATTATTCATTACTTTGAACCCCCTAGTTATTGAGAAAATCATGAAACTAGATTGACCCATGGAATAGTATTATGGAAACAACTTGCACAAATCCTCTTAAAGGTGCAACAGGTGGTTTTACCATTGGAGAACTATAAGGATTGACACCTCTTAGCCTCAGACATTCATTCACCAAGTGATCGTCTTTGTAACATCCTTTGCACCAAAATTGTGGTTGACCTGTCTTGGGGAGGGTCAACTCTTGAATATTTTCAGTGAGTGTATAAATTTGACCCTACAATGGCATTAGACTCACATATTTAGAAGGCCTCATAACTCTTAGACTCCTCTAATATCCTACCATGGATTCAATCTTTATAACCTTCTCTAATGCTTCTGCTAGAGTGGTTATCCTTTGATGTGTCTGAGGGATGAGGGTCAAAGGTAGTAATCCATGGATGAATCACTCCCTTTAGAGATATTCATGAATGGGATTCATGAGCTTACCTATTGCATATTTGAACCTCTTATTATACTCCCATGTAGACTCACCATATCTCTCTGTTTTGTATCCGACAATTTTGTAAGTGCTTATTGCTCTAATTGTGGTAATTAGAACTCTGTAATGAAATTTTGTTTTACTTGAACTAATGTGAAGGAATAACCTTGAATCCTTGGTTCAATAGCCTTCATATACCATTTGATATCTCAATTTATTATAGTGGCCTGAAATGTAACCAATTTATTTGCATCCAGAGTCCCTCAGGACCTCCAGATAACTTCACATAGAAACCAATGATGTTCAACATCTTCACCCCCTTTTCCCCAAAACTCAGGGTATCGAGTAAGGGACCTTGAAGTTTGTGTTTCCATGGATGGGGTTGTAGGACCTAGTAGAATAAATCCACAAGGACCTAGTTGTGATATGATGGTAGAACTCACCACACTTCCACTACTACTACCTAACAAACTTGCAGAACTCAAATAACTAGTTAAAACATAAGTTGTAGAATAATGTACTAAATAAATTACCATTTTTTTTTTGTGGTGTTAGGGGAATAGGTGATTCAATGCTAGTTTTATTCCTCCAAAAAAAATTTATTTGATATGGATGGTCTCATTCTCCTATGATTTTACATTTAATTCCTTATGCAAAATGGTATCCTCCAGAGTTAGAGGTTCAACTTCTTCCACAACTCCTTCTAAGGGCTGGGATGAATCTTCTTCATCAATGGTGGAATCTACGATTACTCTTTCATATACCTCCTTTGAGCACTATTTATCTTGTCTTCTAACTTAGGAACCTTAACCTCTCACACCATTTCTCTCTTTCAACTACTGATTGACCAATCTTCCTCATCACTACAGTTTTCACAAATCTTCTCTATTTTCTCTATTACCACCATCCCATCCAATTTCCTTACACAACTAATTATTCTACTTCGTTGTTTTCTTCATTTTTGTATTCCACCATTTTTCAACAATAACATCCCTCCTCATAGTTCATTCATATCTTCACTCTTCTATTGTTGGCCCCCATTCCTCAAAGAAATTTGTTCCTTATCTTAACTCATGAACCCTCATTGAAATCACCCTTCCCGAAGTGTAGGTGTTTAAGTTTCCATGTCACCTGAAAGAGTAGGGAAAATTCCTTCTTCTACCAACAAGATAGTGATCCACAATGGTATCTCTCACAATAGTATGACTCTAGCTCCATCTCTGAATACAACATATTGTTTTTAAAATGCTTGGTGATCTTCTACAACAAATTCAATAATATACCCTTCAAGAGTATTTTTCACCCAAAAATATACAACTCATGAGATATGGTGATCCAAAATATGAAGATTTGTTAGACCTATAGAAGTCTAGTTATAGGTTTTCTTGATCCGATATTTGTACTATAGGGATTCTTGAGGACAATCTAACTGCTAAAACGACTCCTCGAGAAATATAACCCAAAATATTTTTTTATCGATCACTAGCTGGCTTAGAGTAGAAAACAATATCTTTCAAAACCATAAGTTTTTTTTACCACAACTCATCATCTTTCCTTATAAATGCATCACACTTTCATTCCCACTAGTTCTCAATGTCATAATTGTAGATCCGGTGAGACTTGTATACTTGTAGCTGGTCCCAACAACAAAATGATTTGTTGGCACATAATCAAGACCAAGGTTCTCGGTGGTTTTCCAACAAACAGATCCATTGTAGTCTAGGAATCTTGGCATTTTCAACCTTCCATAAGAGAAGGAGGTCTCACCCGAAGCATAGCCGAGACATGTAATGTGAAGGGAGTTATAAATGATACCAAAGCAGATCTACTTCTACACCATGAAATTCCATTACGCTAACCATTAAACCCATATTGCAATGAAATTCAAGAATCAATAGGAAAAGAATAACCATATACACAACATATCTACATATCCATTCATATCAAGAACATACAACCATAAAAGAAATTTTAGGGTCCCAATCATATCATTCTATTAATGTAGTAGTACACAACCTCATTCTTACATTTCATATATATCCAAACTCTTCTCAAAATTAAAGGAAATTCATTACATTAGCTCACCCATAGAGATCAAGCTCTCACAGACTAGGAAAATAATAGGCAGACTCAATATAGACTCACGAATCGACACACATTAAAAAATTGTAACAATGGAGACAACCAAAATAATTGATCATCACAAAAAGAAGAAGAAAAAGAAACTGAACCCATTTTCTTTACATTTCCATATTTGACTAAATCAAATCCTCTTATCTCCACCCCCTATATTTCTTTTGTCCACCCCTGATATTTTCATCTTCCATAGATTTCTTATCTTCCAGTTTTCATTTGGCTTGTTTGAATTTATCTACTACATGGTCATACTTATCTCTTTAATAAAAATGAAGGACCCAACACAAATTCCTCTTTGTTGTCAATATGAGGTCCAAATTTGATGGTTGGAAATTCATCATGGATATTTAAAGTGTCAGGATGATTATTAATATCAGATTCATGTATGAATTTCTCTATTTTTTTTTGTTATACATGGTTCTTGACCAATTCCACGAATGGGAAAGTTATATTTATCTTCCCTAACTCATGCTCAATGTTGAATGGTGTTGACGGGAAAATTTGACAGGCCGTCAACTGGAAGAACAGGTCCAGTCTGGGGTTGTCTAAATAACCCAATCCATTTGGTGTAACTTGTTCTGACAGGTTTAATGGCTCCGTTAGCCAATCTAGAGTCCTAAAATAAAGAGAAGAGGAAAACTATATAATACTAAAACTATAATAATCTATGAACTTCAATCTGATTATTTACAAATATATTAAACATAAAAAGGAAATATGGACATATCACTTATGAACAAAATTTACAAGTTGCAAGTTTTAATGAAATCCTTGCAAAATCAATGTAAAGATAATTGTTTTCAGAAGCAGATAAAGAAAACACATTTTTGTATTTTTTGTTTTCTAATTATAAATCTAATAAAACTTGAACTAACTAAGTTGTGAAACAAAGATGTACAGATGGTTAAAGCCAATCTAAAACTATCTTGTTTCACTAATAGGAAAATTAACAAAAGTGAATAGAAATAAAGCTAACCTGAGTTTTATATCATGTCTATGTCTTCTATGCAATCCAATAATCCAGTTGTTCTGCCTGTAAAAAAAATCTATGATAGGCTGATAATGATGCCTCCAGAACAAACACTAGATGTTTGTTGGAAGCCAAAATATGAGAACAAAATAATAGACAAGTATACATGATGATCTTATAGTTCTGAGCGATCATAGTAATATAAATGTTAATGTAAAATGTTCATATTATCAATCAACTATCATCAGACAAAAATCATGATCTTACGATTAATATGATGATCACAGTGATAATTAATTGAAACAACAAATTAAAGACAACATTTAAAATATCAAATAAATTGGAATATCACATGTCATTGAGACTAAAGCTATACAGCATGTTAATATTCCAAAATAAGAGAGGCAAAACATAAATGAGACAACATTCACATTGGTCTAAAGCCAAATTGTTATAAGTTGTTTCATTAAGTTCTGAAAATCATTTGTCCATAACTTGTTCCAAGTAAAGATGTCTTTCCTTTCTAAAATGAAGAGTATTTAAAGTGTTTTTAAATCCCATCTTCCTATCTCCTAGGATAGGATTGGATCTCAGTAGATCAAAAAATATTACAAAAATAGAGGGCTAACGACCACTCATAACTGAGTTGATTTTTTCCAAAAAAACAAAGTTTTTACAAAAGCAAATAGAAAAGGAAAAACTATTCATTCCAATGCAAAATTGAACATGTTTCCACCAGATGATCAACATGAAGATCTACTATTTCCTAAAAATGAAACAAGAATAATTTAGAAATTTTCTAATAACTAATTTCTAAATTTTTATTTAAAAATGACTTGGCTACAGAATCGAAAGATTATGTAGCCAGTCTTATCTTAGCAAACAAAATATAATTTCAAACTGATTCGATTCAAAATAGATAACATGAATATAATAATATGAAAATCCTTTTACCATTTCAACAATTGACTAAAGATGGATAAGGGTAACTCGGAATTGATTATGGATTTAACATTGTTTGCATTTTTTATCACTATATTCCTTGTCCTCTTAAGGCATTTAGCCCTCCTCTCTGCATTTACTCTAAGGTCGATATTTTCTTGTCTCAATGATTCTCTTTGAGTTATGAGTGTTTTAATCCTAGCCTGAAGGATGGGTATATCAGTGTAATATCGTTCAACCTAGTGTAAGCAACCATTGCATTGTACAGGAGGAACTATATGTTGATGAAGAGTACAGTCAATCCTGGTTATATAAACCTTACCTGTTATTGTCCCTTGACCAAGCCCAATACCAGGGAACCCCTCTTTACCCCTGAGACATGGTGGAAGAATGGTAACAAAGTCATAGGATTCAGCAGGATCAGATCTTTGACAATCTAGGTCTTATAAAGCCAAGAAATATTCTATTTCGGAGTCTGAGACCTCATTGACCTTGATCGGGCTGATTGAGCTCAAATGAGCGTCATTTCGATTCCTCAATTTTCTCAAAATAAGACGACATGCTCTTTTGTTTTTAAACCCTAATGATGTGTGTTTTTTTTTTGTCTGTTTGCAAGATTTTTTTACATCGGTTTTCAAAGTGGCATTCTAGCCAGCATCTAGTTTAGGCATAGGAGGTTCACTTAAATCGAATTCAATAGCCTATTGCTCATGTGAATATTGACTTGGCATTACTTCGTCTGGAGGATTTCTGTTTAGAGAGTCTGGTTCATTATTTGGAATGTCAGACTGTTTTTTCATCAGTGGTTCATTCGAATTAGGGCTTTCTATAGGAATGGTTGTAGAAAAACCATTTCTTGTTAAAAATCCATCCCAACAATCACCCACGGTTTTCAAATGGTGAATCAACAGAATTTTAATCAAGCCATGGTGTAAAATAATAGAGTCAAGGCTCTGTCTCTTATACCTTTTAAACATTTTGTATAGGCTTCTCAACAGATAGAAAGGCATGTTTAATTTAAATCCAATGAAATGAATAAGAGGTCATATATGCTAGAGGAAAACTAAACCATAATGACCCTCACAGGTCACAAATTGTTTGAGAATCGACTACAGGCCATGCCACCTAGGTTTAACCAAAGAAAAGGGGATACCGTTTTCGCAACAATTGATTTTCCTGGAGGTCATGAAGAGGCTTCAAGGTACTTCTTCGATCTTAGAGTTTTTGAACCATTTCTCGCCAGTGGATGGAATCCATATGGCTTTACTCAAAAAATCCTCGATTACCTCTAACTGAGTATCTCCAATATTCGCTCTGCATCCATCGAAAGTCTGTACGAAGGCCTTCGCCACCTGAAGGTTATGGCCTTCGAACGTTTTAAGGAAGTCATCCCAGCCTTGGCTCTTTATATCTTCGATCGCATCATTGTGTGATAGAAATGTCTGAGAGCCATTCGGCTCCAAATGAAAAACAAGAGCCATTACAAATGTGACTAGGATGTAACAGGGGTAACTCAAAATAGTTCCATGTTTGGATGGTAGGAGCGATAGGAACAGATCTGAATGGATAAAAGGGAAACAACCATAATGAAGTCCCTGTGTTATCATAGCATGGACATCGAGGGTTTTATCATGAAGATTTACCATCCCTGGTAATGAAAACCTTAAACACATAATCGATAGCCTATACCCAAAATGAGAGTCTCATTAATTCACTCTGCCAGCAAGGTGAGTTAAGTATAGAGTACAGTAGTTATGCATTGATTAACATGACTACTAGCACGACCATTGTTTTTGCAAAGGGTTTAAATATATCAAAACAAAAAATCTTCATAACTCAAATGAAAACCATCTAAGCATATAAAAAATATATCAATATCCAAAACATTCCAAAGATAAGTCAATCAAGTGTTGGATTTAAATTGGAGATAAGCATGATGACCCTTAAAAAGAATGCCTTGTATAGAAATATAATATGAAACTAAGTTTTCATGTTTGATTCATGCTTTCAGTCATGAATCAAACATAAAACAAAATGAAAATACAAACTTAAATAATTAATGAACATATTTTCTAATCCAGTAATCATCTCAAAATGATAATATTTACAAGATGAGGTGAAGGTAGCTACAAAAAATTTAATTTCTTGTTCAAATTACAAAATCGTGTAGGGCTTTCAACAATGGCAACTTACTGGGTGAAACAGTTACTGGGCGAAGCAGTTATCTCTACATCACAAAAAATTTCATGTTAGGATAGATCAAAATGATTGAAAAATTAAAGAATGGTCGACGGTAAGTCAAGCATCCCGATCAAAATAAAAAAATCACACATTCTAGTGTTAGATGTGTTTCTTTCCAAATGAAATCTGGTGACAAGCTTTAATTACGAGTGAGACAATGTTTAGGAAAATGACTATGATACTATTGGGAGGGCCTGCGCTACCAGTAGGAATCCATAGCCTCGGCAGGGATGTCACTTAACCCACTCTAACACCTCTACCCGTCCAAGAAATATCAGTTCAAGATGAAGGACATTTTACGATTTATACCAAAAAGTTAAACTGATAATTTTCTTCAACTCGACATTTCTTCGTTGCCAGGAGGCCTGTTCAGTACGGCGGGTTCACAGACACTTCCCATAGTTTACAGTTCTTTCATCTCTCTAGAATTTATTTACAATTTGACATAATATTTATGATCTTCAGGAGAGCGGGGTGATGCTGAAAATTTCATACTTCGAACAACTTTATATTTTTCAATTTAATTTCTCATTTGATGGCCTTCATCATTATCTGAACTCGGTTTTTTGTCAAGAAAAACTTTTCGACGACAGGAAGGTATAATTGAGTTGTTTTCTTTAAAAATGTAGACAACGTAAAGAGTTTTAATGATGATCGTATCTCCATATGATTATAAAATTAAACCAGTAAGGCTATTTTGATCCAGGTGGATATCGGTGGCCACCCACCCTTTCCAACTGGCTCAAAACAATTTTCTGGCAATTTTGGCAATTTACTATTTTTAGCAGGTTTTAACTTCCGGGGCCATTTTGAGGGCCTAAATGAAGGTTTTTTGAGATAGAGGTTCTCAATTATAGCCAAAGGCATCATTGAGACCCCAAAATGAATCTCCTC
>WSFP011433055.1:0-21412 GCA_009831015.1 Picea engelmannii
AGTTTCAATTGTTTCTCTATTTGAGCCAGAGAATTCCTGCAAGGATTACAGTTGAAATGTCCGCAAGGAGTGCGTTGACAGAGGGTTCAGATAGAGATAGTTTTTGTTCTCATTCATCCAGAAGTGCAGTTGGGCATAGGAGTTGTGCAAGGAGTGAACATGCCGGGTAAAAGTCTCAGGGTTGTGAACTTGAGTGAAGCATTTGATAGACTGCTGCTACAGGTGTGCGCAGAGTCAAGTGACTTCAACACTTCGAAGTTGTTGAAGGTTTGTCGCAAGGAGTGTGTGCAAGAGTTTTCTTGAAGGACTTGAGGTCATGGGGAAAATCTCAGGAGGGATAGGACCTTCGAATTTGTTGAAGGACAGCGTAGAAAAGTTGTGCCTTGAAGGTTGGCAAGAAGCGTCACAATTTTGCATGCTGGTGGATAAGTTCTGTAGAAGAACACTTAGTCATTTCGTGGATTGCATAAGGAAGAACAGACGGTCGATATCTTCTAGGGAAAATCAGCGAATCACCATGAGCCATTGGATCTCGTGGGGGTGCAGGGGGATACTGCAGATATTCCCATAGTGTTTAAATCTTAGAAGGGGCAGATCCATTGATCTAAGCCAGCCAGGGGCATTGGATTATTCTTGAAATCGCCTATCGGGATTTCATAAGAAAGGAATCGAAGATTTGGTAACGGGATTCGTGAAATCACGATACGCGATATCCCGATGGCTACAAGTACAGTGTGGGGCCACATGAGTTGGTGGTGGACAGGTAGCACACTGTATCGGGGTTCGGGAAACGTAAAGTCCTGAAACATTGGACATCAGGATTCGCGATCCCGTGAAGTCGGAAATCCCGACGAGGTGACGGGACCGTTGAAAAGTCAAAGCCATGAGATCATCGAATTTTTTGGCATATCGGGACTCGGGAGTTGAAGAAAGGAGTTGCTCGACACCACGAGTGTCGAGATCTCGATAGAGAAAGTCCTGACAAAGGAACGGAAGGGTCAGTGTTGACTCATATCGGGTCTCGGAGATTCGAGAGTCCTACGCTCGATCACTGACCTCGCAAGGTTGTGAAGTCCGATTCCCTGATAAGTAAAGAGAGGGGGAGTTGCGCAAAGAGATCTGTGGGTGAATATTTCCCAATAGGGAAATAGAAGGACCGGTTAGTGTTCTTCGGGCCGAGGAAAGAGAAGATCCTGTGAGAAGGCGTGCCTACGGGTGCGACACTGCAACAATAAGCTGAACTGAACGACAAGTTTGTTCCCAACTTTTTCCATAAGGTTATCCAGAAGTGTCCCACAAACTTGGTGTCTCGATTCAAAACTATGCTCCTTGGTAAGCCATGAAGTCGAATGACTTCTTTGAAAAATAGATTCGCAATGTGAGTTGCGTCACTGGTTTTCTGACATGGCATGAAGTGTGCCATCTTGGAAAATTTATCCACCACCACAAAGATTGAGTCAAACCCTCTTTGTTTTCTTGGCAGCCCCAATATGAAGTCCATGCTTACTGCATCCCATGGCCTATCAGGTATGGGTAACGGTTGATAAAAGCCTTCATTCTACCTCTTCCCTTTTGAATGCTGAGAAATTTTGCATCAGTCCACGAATATTTTGATGTATTCTCTCATTCCTAGCCAAAAATATGACTCATTTAACTTTGAGAACATCTTGTCATGACCGAAATGTCTGGCCAATCCTCCACTATGTTTCTCCTTCAACAGATTCTCCCTCATGGAGCATTTTGGAATACAAAGTTGATTACCCTTAAATAGTAATCCTTCCTGGATCATTTATTCTGGCCATTGACTTGTGTCCTTGAGAATTGGATTCTTAGCTGCTTCATACACCTCCTTAAAATCTGGATCATCTCTGTACATGTCCCTGAGATCATCAAAACCCAGTGTTTTGACTCTGAACTCCTGCAATAGCAAACATTTCTTGCTTAAAGCATCAACAACTTTGTTAGCAGTTCCAAAAATATGCTTAGTTACAAAAGTAAAGTTCTGCATGTATTCAACCCATTTAACATGACTTTGATTCAAATTCTCCTTTTGAGTCACAAATTGCAAAGCATGATTGTCATTGTATAAGACAAATTCCTTAGGAATTAAGTAATGTCCTATTTCTTCAATGCCTAAATAATAGCATAGAACTCCTTATCATATGTGGAGTACTTCATTTTCACTTCATTCAATTTCTCGCTGAAGTATGCTATCGACCTGTCGTTTTGGCTCAAGACTGTCCCTATTGCAAATCCACTTGTATCACATTTTACTTGAAATGTCTTTTTGAAACCCGACAACACCAAAATTGGTTTTTCTGTGATTTTCTTCTTCAACAAATTGAAGCTTTTTTCAACCTCTTCTGTCCAGTGAAAATACTTGTGTCTCTTCTTCACTGTGTCCATCATCGGTGCACTAATTCCACTAAAATTCCTAATAAACTTCTGGTAGAAACTAGCCAATCCATGAAAAATTCTCACCTCAAATATACTCTTCAGGGATGGCCAATTCTTAATTACCTCCACCTTATCTGGATCCATCCTCAACTTATCTGCAGAAATAACAAAACCCAAATAAATGATCTATGTCTTCATGAATGAGGATTTCTTCATGTTTATCAGAAACTTCTCTTGCTATAGCCTCTTCATCATTGTAGCCAAATGTTTCAGATGCTTTGCCTCTATTTTATTGAAAATCAGTATGTCATCCAGATACACAATGAAAAATTTTCCGATGAAATCCTTCAGGACTTCATTCATCAACCTCATGAAGGTACTTGGTTCATTCGTTAATCCAAATGGCATAACAATCCATTCATACAACCCTTCATTGGTCTTAAAGGTTGTCTTCCACTCATCACCTTCTCTCATACGAATTTGGTGATATCCACTTTTCAAATCAATCTTTGAAAAAAATTTGGCCCCACTCAAGAAATCCATCAAATCATCCATCCTTGGCAATGGAAATCTGTACCTAATGGTTATCTTGTTGATCACTCTCAAGTCAATACACATCCTCTAGCCTCCATCTTTTTTCAGACTGAGCACTGTCGGAACAACACATGGAATCATTCTTTCTCTAACCAACCCTTTGTCCATTAAATCCTGGACCTGTCTTTTGACTTCTTCATTCTCCTTTGACGTCAATCTGTACGCTACTTTGTTTGGTAAACTAGCTCCAGGTATGAGATCAATATGATGACTCACACTTCTGATCAGTGGAAATGAACAAGGTAGTTCGTCCACTACTATGTCATCAAACTCTTCCAATAGTTTCTAAACTTCTTCTGGTAAATCATCTACCCTTGTACTGGTTAAAACAATTTTAGGCTTCCTGACCAAAATGACTTGCGGTTCCTCCTTCTTAACCTCTATAAGAAGTTCCTTCCCACTCATGAGAAGTACAGTGTTACTTACTTCAAGTTTCACCTCCTTGTCCTTAATCGGCAACAGCATGTGAGTTCTCCCATTTTTCTTTAGGGTGTATGTGTTCTTCCCCCATCATGAATCACATTTTTGTCATATTGCCATGGTCTACCCAGCAATATATGACAAACATCCATGGGAATAACATCACAGAGTATTTCATCTTTATACCCTCCTATTTTAAACTCAACTAAACATTGTTTAGTGACATTTACCCGATGTCCTTTTTGTAGCCATGAAACTTTGTATGGGCTTGGATGTTCAATAGTCTCTAGCTTCAACTTTTCTACCATCTCTGTAGAAACAAGATTATCTGTGCTACCAATGTCCACAATGAATTTGCATGCCCAATATTTGGTCTTGCAAGCGATCCAAAAAAGTCTGTTCCTTTGGACCGAACTCTCCACCTCCTTCTCTAGTGTTAAGAGAAATTTTCACATCATCAACAATCTTCCGCCTTCAACATCTTCTGCATCAACATTCCACCTCTGTGCTTCAGCAATGTGAGTTTCACCACTTTCTTTCTTCTTGTCTGGACATTCATAAGACTTGTGTCCATTCTTTCCACATGTGAAGCATTTTATTACTCCACCTCTTCCTCTTCCTCTTCCTCTAGTATGAGGAAAATGTTTCCATCAGCATACTAACCTTTCTGTTCGGTATACTGCCCTCTCTGTGAACTTCCACCTCTCTTAGTTTGAATTTGAGGTTTCTTCCACTCTTCCTTGGGTTTCTGGTTCCTATCCTGGGCAACTGATTTGCCTCTTGGCTGACTTTTTCCTCGGCCACTTTGACCTTGTTTTCGGCTCAGCTTCTCTTCAGCTTTTAGAGCTATCTAATAATCATATTCCACCGTTTGGATGGTCATGATGCTCATCTCATCCTAAATGTTGTATCTCAGACCATTCATGTACCTGGAAACCTTTTCATCATCGCTTTCCTGATGACCTACCCTAATGTTCAGCCTGTAGAATTCTTCATTATATTCCTTCACTGTCATCAGCTTCTATATCAAATTTTGCATTCTTCGAAACAGAGTAATTTGGTAATCCTTGGGAATGAATTTTGCCTTAATCTTTGTGATCATCCTATCCCAACTCTTGATTTTCTTCTTGACTTTGCAGTGTCTGTAAACTTGTAGCTCATCCCACCACAATGTTGCATGTCCTTTCAATCTTGTGACAACATGTTTGACCTTTTTTTCTTCCTCAACATCTTCATATTCAAAATATGTGTCCAGAGCTCTCATCTAGTCTAGAAGCTCTTCAACATCCAAATTTCCTTCATATACTGGAATATCCATTTTTGCCTTAGCACCCATTCTTGCAACAACCCTAAGTAGGCGTTCATTTGCTGCATCTTCTGTTGCAACTTCTTCTCCTTCATGTCCAACTTCATCTCCATTTTCATATTCACTGACATCTCCAACACTGGCTGTGCGCCTATGTGTTGTCTCCATGTCTTTGAGTTTAGCACATATGTCACGCATCTCTCTCTCGATGGCTAGATTTGGCACCTGCCTACCCCTTCCTCTGGCGGATCGGGTGTTTGCCTGTCTCTTCTTCTTGGCGGCATGGTTGAGATTTTTTTCTTTTTCTTTCTCTCTTTCCCTGTCTAAAATATAAAAATAGAATCAAGCTCTGATACCCAAACCTGATGCAGACCTCCCCAACCCTCGAGCCAAATTCCGCTCGCAGGATCGTTCTTTGTCTCCTTTGAGCCGAATCGGCTCTTTTGACTCCTTTCTGGAATCTTAATTCAATCAATCCACATGTCCTTTCAGAAGCTCCCCTGCCCGAATAGCACTAGGCTCGAGATCCACCTTTCCCAAGTGATCACAGCGCTATGACCAAGGGCCTAACCCCAATGTCCTTGTTGCAACTTGCGAGTTTGCAAGTTTGCAAGTTGAAGTTCTTGACTTCTCCTTTTCAATCTCGCGATACCTGAAATGCCGATACAGGTAAGGCTCCCTTATGTCAGTGCCCTCCATGCATGACCATCGGCTAGGCTTATCACTAGCACCCCTCGCTACTCGCCACTTCGTGATTTGTAGCGTCGAGCTCACGTTCTCTTATCTTGCAAATTCCCAAGACGCGAGAAGTCAATGGAGTGTTGAATCCTTCTACTATATGATGTGTGTCTGCCTATCTATCACACATGCCCACAACCTGATTCTGCCATGTGTCCCTCGTACTCAGATTCGCACTTCGTGACTTCACACCCCAAGCAATGCCTCCTTTGTATCCCGACACCCGAAGTGCCAAGATCGTGAACTCCTCGTTGCTCTCTGTCACAACTCGCGACTTCAGGACTTCTCCTTCCGAGTCTCTTGACTCTCCAACTGTCAAACCCTGAAATAAATATTCACAAGAGATCCAATAGTCCTTGTCGGCTTGGATCCTATGGCCCTATTTCTTCTAAGATTGCTCATAGAAAAACACCCACCATAACCTTCTCTCTCCTCTGCAAGATCTGATGGTTCTCAGAACCTCGTGAATTCTCCACGGAGAATTCTGGCCATCAAATTCCTCCTTGACGATTTTTTCGAAATGAACAAAGTGTTCTTCCATGAAATTTCCCCTTCCTACAACAACTTTGTTGCGCCTTCTTCAAATACTTCAAGGCACTAGCCTTCTTAATCTTTTCTTCGACAACTTTGAAGATCCTATTCCTCCTAAGCTTGATTGAAAATCTTCAAGTCCTTTGGGGAAAATCCCTGTGTGCACTCCTTGCGGCAATTCGAGGCACTACCTCTTCTGAGCTTTTACCACAACCGAGAGTCTTCAAAAAGACTCTTGCACGCACTCCTTGCAGCACTTCTTCAAATACACTCCAAGTATTTGAAATTCTTAGACTCTGTGCACTCTCCTGTGACAATAGTCTTTTAGCAGTTTCTCTCATGTTGCAAACACTTAGACTTCTCTCGGTCTACGCACTCCTTGCATGACTCATGTGCTTAACTTGTTGTTCTGCGAGAATGAGAACAACGTTATCCCTCTTGAGCTTGCAGAGATGGACTCTGACTTCTATCAATGCACACCTTGTGAACAACCTCACTGCACTCCTTGCAGGAAAACTCTTGCTCAGATAGAGAAACAATTGAAACTCATTCTTTACTCTCTCAGACTTCGAATGCTTAACACGAAATCATACATACATGGCATAAAATAAAATGTATATCAGAAAGAGTAACAAGCATGATATTAACATTCAATCAGGCATACAAAGAAAGTATTTGAACACCATGAGTCTAAATCAAGCTTTATATATAAATTTCAAAACTTTTGTACATAATTTCTTCTACACAGTCTTTCTTCTCTCCTATGCTCTCTGCTCTCTTGATTGATAATGTTTCTAATGTTACAATGATACAAGTGAGGGTGTCTATATCCGTTTTCCCTCTAGCTCCTAAAACTGTCTAATATAAAAATTCAAAGCTACCTACTTACATTTACTAACATAAATGCCTCTTAGTCCTTCAGACGAGAGCAGGACGCTCAAGATTTGAATACAATCTACCAGTATGCCCTTTCTCAATTATCTCATTTAAGTTTGGTGCATCCAATGTTAAAACATTTTAAACAATTTATCATGTGCCAAAATGCGTTGGCACTTGCCCCACGCTCGCTTGACGTTGACGATTCTCCTGCATCAACTTATCAACAACTTTAGGAGCTATATAACTCAAATTTCAACCGGGGTCAATCAAAAAAGACACTATATGGTTGGAAATCATACCTTCTTTTTCCACCACTGAAGCTTGGTGGTCAGCTTGGTTATTATCCAAGGCTGCATAAATTTGTGGCACACTCCTAGCCACATCATTGACGGTAGTATCTTCCTGGATGTTATAAATCCTCCGACTTTCCTCCGACTATTCTGTTGTCAGTGTGGACAGTCTCTCAATAGATGTTTTTCCCCACAACCCTAGCATTTCAAAGGTTCTTTCTTTGGGTTATTAGTATTCACTGATATGGGTCCAGAAGTTTTATTTCCACTCAAGGAGGGAAAATTTTGCTGGTGCATACTCCGGGCTGGGAAGCTCATTCTTGGGTTCTTCTTATAGTTCTTAAATCCTGGGTATTTAATCCCCTTTTTCTGAAATCTTGAACTATTCTTTTGTTCCATCCTTCAGGAGGTTCTGCTCGATGCCCAAACTGTTCATGACAATAGGTTGCCTTTCGAATAGTGCCTTCTAGATTCTTTGGCTCATCAAATTCAATTCTATTCTGATAGTCCTTAGGTAGTCCACTGATGAAGCATTGCACCTTTTCCTTTTCCACCTTGATATAGGGTACATACCTCAACAAATCGAGAAATTTGTTGACATATTCTTCCATAGTGAGTTGTCCCATTTTGAGTTCATAAAACTCTTTAGTCTTTTCATCAAAATATTTTTCCGACAGATACTTCTTCCAGAAGTATTTCTCAAACCGTTCCCAAGACAGGTCCTCTTCGCGAACCCCTTTCACATTCTTAAGGTCTTCCCACAAAATGGAAGCCTTTTCGTTCAAGTTGAAGGTGGCCACTCAGGCCTTCATATTTTCTAAAAAAGTCATGGACTTTGAAATGCTTCTTTAGTCCAAGCAGCCAGGCCTCTGCTTCCTCTCCCTTCTTTATTTCACCATCGAAGGAGGGTGGTTTGGATTTTCTGAATTCTTCAAATTTCCGACCTTTGGAAGACTTTTTCTTCTTCTGTTTCCTTTGGGAATAGGGACTAGTTCTATTGCTAGAAAATCCCTCTGAATCGCCAACTTCCTTCTCAAAGGAATCATTCGATGCTTGTCCTTTACCTCTGGGGTGGACCTTTTTCGAGGTTCTCCTCTCAGTGCGGCCACTGATATGACCATGTTTATGAGTTTTGGGTTCATGCTAGATTTGTCTTTGTAGATCGGTTAAACTCTACAGTAAAACTGCATTAATTTCTATTTTCTTTTCTTGTTCTTTCATCATCCTTTCATTGTCATCCTTGTAGCTTTGTAATTCGACCATGAGACTCCTCACAGTCTCGGCTAGATCTGGAGGGGTCCCTACTACCCTCCTTTCGTCAGACTCTTCGTCTCTATTTTGGGAGCCCTCTCCCACTTCATGGTGAGTCACCATACTATGTGTTGATAATTTCCCGCAGTTGATCTTCCGCTTGTGTGAAAAAGGAAAAACGTTGGTTGTTAGTCAATATTTATATTTATTTATAACTAGTACATAGTTCATATTTTCATATGTACACACACACAATAGGGGTTTTTCATTCTTATCTTTGTCATTTTATTTGGAAGGTTAAGACAGGGGGTTACTCCTTTTAGGAGTGTTCCGAACGGAGCTTCTGTGCTACTTGTTCCTGAGCCCAAGTAGGCCAAGTGTTGTAACCATGCTCTGATACCAATTTGTAACACACCCACTACGACATAATAAATGTTTCACCTTTTCTGGAGGGATAGAATCCCCGAAATCCTACAGGGGCTTAGCGTAGGCTAGCTCTTCCCTTTTCCACCTCCATGTGATCATCAATTATGACCACTGGCCAAACAACTAGGTGCCTTTTCGCATTTCGCGACTCAGCGATATAAGCGAGTCGAGTCTTTCGACTCTGCGAACCCCAAAATGCCGAAATGCCAAAAAGGATTCAATCATCAATTAGCCCCCTGGGATATGCCTTGGCCAGTATGACCACTTCTCATAAGATCGTAGTCTTATTCCCTTTGGGACTTATCAATACGAGAGCCCGACCTCTTGTCAACGGGACTCCCGAATTCCCGATTTTCGATTTCCCGAAATGGCCTTTGTCACATTAGCCCTCCTGGCTATGACCTGATCCAGGTGACCACTCCTCATAAGACCTCTGTCCTATTTCTTTCAGGATTTATCAATACGAGATCCCGACCTCTTGTCTATGGGACTCCCGAATTCCCAATTTCTGAAATATCGATGGACTCTCGATCTCCGCCATGTGTCCTCCACGGATGGACGGTCCAGATCATTTTGGGACTTCCACCATGGAGTGTCACGATCTCTTGTCCTCTAGACCTCCAAATTCCTGAAGTCTAAAATACCGATGGAATCTCGATCTCCACCACATGTCCTCCACATATGGATGATCTAGATCATTTTGGGACTTCCACCATGGAGTGTCTCGATCTCTTGTCCTCGAGACCTCCAAATTCCCAAAGTCCAAAATACCGATGGATTCTCGATCTCCACCATGTGTCCTCCACAGATGGACGGTCCAGATCATTTCGAGACCTCCACCATGGAGTGTCCCAATATCTTGTCCTCAAGACCTCTGAATTCCCGAAGTTCGAAATACCGATACCAACTCCTCATTCAGGACTTTCACCTCTATTCACGAAAGCTTAACCCTCATGCATCTCCTGACAGATCCAACAACTGTCAGGTTTTCTGACTAAGATCTAGCAGTTCAGATCTATCCCATGCTGTGGACTCTCCTGCTGCTCCCTAGACATGGAAAACCAATAGTCCAAATACTCCCATGGACCTTAGGGATCTATGGTCCCGATTTCTTTGCTACTCACAAAGATAAAAGAAAAGGGTTGAGGCATTTAATTCCCTCATTTATTCCTCCAATCTAATGGTCGTGACCGACCTCAGATCTTTCGACAGGATGTCATCCGACAATCGATACTTATCCATCTGCTACCATTTTGGGATTTTTCAAATCGGGGTTTCGGCACTTGCGAGTATGAGAGGGCTCGCACTTGGATACCCCAGGTCTCAAAATGATGAAATATCAAGATTTTAAGAGGATCATTCTTCCTCGTGCATGATTACTAAGACTTGCGCCTTCAAATCCTTTATCAAGTTCTTGGTAAGCTTTCCAAGAAGGGTGTCTCTATGGGAAGATCCATCCAGGGTATTACCTGATATGGATAAGGGTATAGATTTCCCGAGAATAGACTTGAAGTCTAAATTAGATCGGTATACATATATATATATAGCGATTTATAAAACATAATCCATACGTAGTCTTTCCATTATAAGCATGCAACCACCATTTCTGGTCAAAACACCACACAGATAGTCTTATACTAAAAAACATTTATAATTTCACAGACTATGATCATAAATGTCAGAATATACATTTCAAGATGAAAGGTGTAAAACAATTATAAAAAATAACATTATATGTGATTTCAACTGCTGAGAGGGGTGCTCGTTTCCACCCAACCGTAGGCTCAGCGACTCCCAATGGATTTACCACTAGCCACCCCCGAGCTGAGACCACAATGCTACGAGACTGAGCCTCTATTTTCCAGTGACCGAGAATGAAGGTTACTCTCCTTCTTCTCTTCTATCACTCACTCTATATTTTCCAGAGTTCTCCTTTTTCCTCTTTCCCTCGCGCATGCCCCCCCCTAATCGCACACTCTTCCTGCCTTTTCTCCTTTTGGCGAGGTTGCGTGTGGCACGATCTTCCTTGTGGTGGTCAGGTATGAGGACTCTACAGATGGGTGGTTCACCCCCATTCCTCATTACTCATGAGGAGCCATTTACCTACCAACCTGGCGAGTCATTTAATTTGGGGCCAGCGAGCCGCTCTTGGTTCTCCAGGCCAGTGAAGTCCAAATACGGTATTGGTTTCAGTGGAAGTTAACGCCACCATTCCAGGTGCCTTCCACCACCTTTCTTCAGCCATCGTGGTCTCTTTTTCAGCACACCCCCTCTCAACAGTCCTACAATATATATATATATATATATATATATATAGTATTATTTACATTCATTGACCTTTTTCACAAGGTCCATTCACATCACACATTCACATTTCTAATTTTGCCACAATACTTGGCCAATATAGTTATTTTTACAGACTGGGGGAAACAAGGTGTTACACAATGTCTTACAAGTGTTTGTATTAAAATTCTTCTGACTTTTGTTCTCCCACATTTAGCGCAAGGGAAATAACATCTCTTGTCACCTTGTCCATAATATCTCCACATTATTCACCACAACCAAAATATTGAGACGATTATGCTATAAAGTTTAGTGATGATGTGCTAGATCTATTTGATTCTTGAAATGCAATAGACCAAACCATACAATATATTTTACCACATAAGCTTCAAAGCTTCACCATAACCAAGTAGCATAATCAAATGACATAATAGAATTAGGGAAACATATCAATTCACATATAAGCATGGAAAAATTAGCATGTTCACAGATGACATAAAATCTACATAAGCGTATAAGGTTATAAAATATTAAAGGAGACAAAAGAAAAAAAGTATTTAACTAACCTTCAAAGTCTAAAATCCTCTTGCACTCCTTGAACAATGATCACAAAACTAAGATTTGTAGATCAAAGATCAGTTCAATCTCTTAATCAACAAGCAAACCTTCACATAAAAATAAAGATTAGCAGAGATATAACACATAAAAGATGTCGCAACTATAACAAATTAGTCGAAATTCGGTTCGAATTAACTAATTTATAGATTCATCATCGTCGAAATTCCAACGACTATAACCCTAAATTAAGGTTGACCATTTCAAAGTCAATGACCATTATGTTGACCTACAAATGGCTAAATTAAAGTGTCAGAACTGGGCGTCGTACTTCCGACTACCTTAGAACACGTCGGAAATCTGACGTTATCAGGACTAATTTAAAAAAAAAACAGTAAAATTTCTTTTTTTTTTAAATTTCGACAAAAAAAATTGATTTTATCACAATCATTGTAATAGTTCATCAATTTTTTAGCCTATATGTAATAGTGATTTCGGGAAACACGTCCTCATATGAGAATTCAATATCAAGGAGTCATTCCTTCTCAACCTTCCCATGCAAATATCCTATAATGTCGACATGAGGATCATGAATATCCGTCAGAATCACAAGCTCCAAAATTATACCATGAGTAGTTGTAGCATGGACCATGAGTAGTTGTATAATGTCCCATGATTAGTTGTAGCATGGTCCATGAGTGAATATGATCATTGGTATAGAAGGAGAACTGGGGGACAAGAATCCAAAGGCATCCTGCACATAAGGCTCTCAATGGGCTCCAGAGATGAGTATAAAAGAAGTTGCAAAGGGATAACACAATGAATGAGACATGGATACCATAGGTTTATAGGTATAAGTGGGGAGGTGCACATGATTGACATTAAAATTGACATTAATATGAAACTGCATAGCTAATCAACATTAAGAGAAGGCATGAAAAACAAACACGGGGAAATTCAATTGGTGATTTGGTAAATAAATGACACAAGTACCAATATATATTTGACATGGAATGAGATGTGGGAAAAATATTGATGAGCTAGAGGTTAATAGAAAAGGTACATAAAAAATTTCTATCATTAATAACGTTTTTTGATGTGGAAGAGACAGTGACAGGAAAATACTGACTAATTTAACTGACAATGTGAAAAGTGACATGACATTAACTAAAACACTAGACATTATTAAATTTAGAAAATATTTGACATGGACTCCCTAACCACAATGATATGACCAGGACTGACTAAACTAACATGAATAACTAGACTCTAGGAACAAGTGACATGTGGACATGTCACTGCTTTATTGGAAAAATGGAAAATAACAAAAACATAACTAAAACCTACCTACTTTATTCACTCCTTGTGAAAGGAGTGTGGAGGGACTTTGTTTAATGATAAAAATAAAGGGTTCCAAGTATGTGTCATTCAACCATCCTAGTCGAAGAACACCATCAATTTACCTAAGTCAAACAAATCCTAATTCTTGAACTTCCACTACATTTGTAAAGAACTCCTTTTGTTGAATAAGATCATTCTTGGCATTGTCTAGCATAGCCTTATGAATCTTAATTGGATGCAAACTCCTTGCATTAGCACCAATATTCACCCCTCCATGGATAATAATATTGATAGAATAACTAATCCCTTGGGATATAGATCTTGGTTCATAATTTATCAAATTATATCTTCCCACTTAGATATCAAATCAGGGTAGTCTTTAGTAGCATAAGTATTTTTTCTACAATGTGAGCACCAGGGTCTTCTTGTAAGTGGACAATATCTCACAAGGATACCTTGCTCACTGCAGTTATAACAATGATCTTGTCCTCTTCTTCCATTTTTTCCACCTCTGTATCCACCTCCACCTCTGCGACCTCCTCTATATCCTTGAGCTACTTTGTTCATTTGGAGTGTAGATCGATCCAAATTATCTTCATATGCATCTAAAGCATGACATTGATCAGTATTGTGAGTGGGAGAAATACATAAATCAAAACACAATGTATTAGGATTAGGTGAATACCTTTTCAAAATAGGACAATATCATGGAGGATGACCTCGGTTTCTTCAAATTTCACATTATTCATTACTTTGAACCCCCTAGTTATTGAGAAAATCATGAAACTAGATTGACCCATGGAATAGTATTATGGAAACAACTTGCACAAATCCTCTTAAAGGTGCAACAGGTGGTTTTACCATTGGAGAACTATAAGGATTGACACCTCTTAGCCTCAGACATTCATTCACCAAGTGATCGTCTTTGTAACATCCTTTGCACCAAAATTGTGGTTGACCTGTCTTGGGGAGGGTCAACTCTTGAATATTTTCAGTGAGTGTATAAATTTGACCCTACAATGGCATTAGACTCACATATTTAGAAGGCCTCATAACTCTTAGACTCCTCTAATATCCTACCATGGATTCAATCTTTATAACCTTCTCTAATGCTTCTGCTAGAGTGGTTATCCTTTGATGTGTCTGAGGGATGAGGGTCAAAGGTAGTAATCCATGGATGAATCACTCCCTTTAGAGATATTCATGAATGGGATTCATGAGCTTACCTATTGCATATTTGAACCTCTTATTATACTCCCATGTAGACTCACCATATCTCTCTGTTTTGTATCCGACAATTTTGTAAGTGCTTATTGCTCTAATTGTGGTAATTAGAACTCTGTAATGAAATTTTGTTTTACTTGAACTAATGTGAAGGAATAACCTTGAATCCTTGGTTCAATAGCCTTCATATACCATTTGATATCTCAATTTATTATAGTGGCCTGAAATGTAACCAATTTATTTGCATCCAGAGTCCCTCAGGACCTCCAGATAACTTCACATAGAAACCAATGATGTTCAACATCTTCACCCCCTTTTCCCCAAAACTCAGGGTATCGAGTAAGGGACCTTGAAGTTTGTGTTTCCATGGATGGGGTTGTAGGACCTAGTAGAATAAATCCACAAGGACCTAGTTGTGATATGATGGTAGAACTCACCACACTTCCACTACTACTACCTAACAAACTTGCAGAACTCAAATAACTAGTTAAAACATAAGTTGTAGAATAATGTACTAAATAAATTACCATTTTTTTTTTGTGGTGTTAGGGGAATAGGTGATTCAATGCTAGTTTTATTCCTCCAAAAAAAATTTATTTGATATGGATGGTCTCATTCTCCTATGATTTTACATTTAATTCCTTATGCAAAATGGTATCCTCCAGAGTTAGAGGTTCAACTTCTTCCACAACTCCTTCTAAGGGCTGGGATGAATCTTCTTCATCAATGGTGGAATCTACGATTACTCTTTCATATACCTCCTTTGAGCACTATTTATCTTGTCTTCTAACTTAGGAACCTTAACCTCTCACACCATTTCTCTCTTTCAACTACTGATTGACCAATCTTCCTCATCACTACAGTTTTCACAAATCTTCTCTATTTTCTCTATTACCACCATCCCATCCAATTTCCTTACACAACTAATTATTCTACTTCGTTGTTTTCTTCATTTTTGTATTCCACCATTTTTCAACAATAACATCCCTCCTCATAGTTCATTCATATCTTCACTCTTCTATTGTTGGCCCCCATTCCTCAAAGAAATTTGTTCCTTATCTTAACTCATGAACCCTCATTGAAATCACCCTTCCCGAAGTGTAGGTGTTTAAGTTTCCATGTCACCTGAAAGAGTAGGGAAAATTCCTTCTTCTACCAACAAGATAGTGATCCACAATGGTATCTCTCACAATAGTATGACTCTAGCTCCATCTCTGAATACAACATATTGTTTTTAAAATGCTTGGTGATCTTCTACAACAAATTCAATAATATACCCTTCAAGAGTATTTTTCACCCAAAAATATACAACTCATGAGATATGGTGATCCAAAATATGAAGATTTGTTAGACCTATAGAAGTCTAGTTATAGGTTTTCTTGATCCGATATTTGTACTATAGGGATTCTTGAGGACAATCTAACTGCTAAAACGACTCCTCGAGAAATATAACCCAAAATATTTTTTTATCGATCACTAGCTGGCTTAGAGTAGAAAACAATATCTTTCAAAACCATAAGTTTTTTTTACCACAACTCATCATCTTTCCTTATAAATGCATCACACTTTCATTCCCACTAGTTCTCAATGTCATAATTGTAGATCCGGTGAGACTTGTATACTTGTAGCTGGTCCCAACAACAAAATGATTTGTTGGCACATAATCAAGACCAAGGTTCTCGGTGGTTTTCCAACAAACAGATCCATTGTAGTCTAGGAATCTTGGCATTTTCAACCTTCCATAAGAGAAGGAGGTCTCACCCGAAGCATAGCCGAGACATGTAATGTGAAGGGAGTTATAAATGATACCAAAGCAGATCTACTTCTACACCATGAAATTCCATTACGCTAACCATTAAACCCATATTGCAATGAAATTCAAGAATCAATAGGAAAAGAATAACCATATACACAACATATCTACATATCCATTCATATCAAGAACATACAACCATAAAAGAAATTTTAGGGTCCCAATCATATCATTCTATTAATGTAGTAGTACACAACCTCATTCTTACATTTCATATATATCCAAACTCTTCTCAAAATTAAAGGAAATTCATTACATTAGCTCACCCATAGAGATCAAGCTCTCACAGACTAGGAAAATAATAGGCAGACTCAATATAGACTCACGAATCGACACACATTAAAAAATTGTAACAATGGAGACAACCAAAATAATTGATCATCACAAAAAGAAGAAGAAAAAGAAACTGAACCCATTTTCTTTACATTTCCATATTTGACTAAATCAAATCCTCTTATCTCCACCCCCTATATTTCTTTTGTCCACCCCTGATATTTTCATCTTCCATAGATTTCTTATCTTCCAGTTTTCATTTGGCTTGTTTGAATTTATCTACTACATGGTCATACTTATCTCTTTAATAAAAATGAAGGACCCAACACAAATTCCTCTTTGTTGTCAATATGAGGTCCAAATTTGATGGTTGGAAATTCATCATGGATATTTAAAGTGTCAGGATGATTATTAATATCAGATTCATGTATGAATTTCTCTATTTTTTTTTGTTATACATGGTTCTTGACCAATTCCACGAATGGGAAAGTTATATTTATCTTCCCTAACTCATGCTCAATGTTGAATGGTGTTGACGGGAAAATTTGACAGGCCGTCAACTGGAAGAACAGGTCCAGTCTGGGGTTGTCTAAATAACCCAATCCATTTGGTGTAACTTGTTCTGACAGGTTTAATGGCTCCGTTAGCCAATCTAGAGTCCTAAAATAAAGAGAAGAGGAAAACTATATAATACTAAAACTATAATAATCTATGAACTTCAATCTGATTATTTACAAATATATTAAACATAAAAAGGAAATATGGACATATCACTTATGAACAAAATTTACAAGTTGCAAGTTTTAATGAAATCCTTGCAAAATCAATGTAAAGATAATTGTTTTCAGAAGCAGATAAAGAAAACACATTTTTGTATTTTTTGTTTTCTAATTATAAATCTAATAAAACTTGAACTAACTAAGTTGTGAAACAAAGATGTACAGATGGTTAAAGCCAATCTAAAACTATCTTGTTTCACTAATAGGAAAATTAACAAAAGTGAATAGAAATAAAGCTAACCTGAGTTTTATATCATGTCTATGTCTTCTATGCAATCCAATAATCCAGTTGTTCTGCCTGTAAAAAAAATCTATGATAGGCTGATAATGATGCCTCCAGAACAAACACTAGATGTTTGTTGGAAGCCAAAATATGAGAACAAAATAATAGACAAGTATACATGATGATCTTATAGTTCTGAGCGATCATAGTAATATAAATGTTAATGTAAAATGTTCATATTATCAATCAACTATCATCAGACAAAAATCATGATCTTACGATTAATATGATGATCACAGTGATAATTAATTGAAACAACAAATTAAAGACAACATTTAAAATATCAAATAAATTGGAATATCACATGTCATTGAGACTAAAGCTATACAGCATGTTAATATTCCAAAATAAGAGAGGCAAAACATAAATGAGACAACATTCACATTGGTCTAAAGCCAAATTGTTATAAGTTGTTTCATTAAGTTCTGAAAATCATTTGTCCATAACTTGTTCCAAGTAAAGATGTCTTTCCTTTCTAAAATGAAGAGTATTTAAAGTGTTTTTAAATCCCATCTTCCTATCTCCTAGGATAGGATTGGATCTCAGTAGATCAAAAAATATTACAAAAATAGAGGGCTAACGACCACTCATAACTGAGTTGATTTTTTCCAAAAAAACAAAGTTTTTACAAAAGCAAATAGAAAAGGAAAAACTATTCATTCCAATGCAAAATTGAACATGTTTCCACCAGATGATCAACATGAAGATCTACTATTTCCTAAAAATGAAACAAGAATAATTTAGAAATTTTCTAATAACTAATTTCTAAATTTTTATTTAAAAATGACTTGGCTACAGAATCGAAAGATTATGTAGCCAGTCTTATCTTAGCAAACAAAATATAATTTCAAACTGATTCGATTCAAAATAGATAACATGAATATAATAATATGAAAATCCTTTTACCATTTCAACAATTGACTAAAGATGGATAAGGGTAACTCGGAATTGATTATGGATTTAACATTGTTTGCATTTTTTATCACTATATTCCTTGTCCTCTTAAGGCATTTAGCCCTCCTCTCTGCATTTACTCTAAGGTCGATATTTTCTTGTCTCAATGATTCTCTTTGAGTTATGAGTGTTTTAATCCTAGCCTGAAGGATGGGTATATCAGTGTAATATCGTTCAACCTAGTGTAAGCAACCATTGCATTGTACAGGAGGAACTATATGTTGATGAAGAGTACAGTCAATCCTGGTTATATAAACCTTACCTGTTATTGTCCCTTGACCAAGCCCAATACCAGGGAACCCCTCTTTACCCCTGAGACATGGTGGAAGAATGGTAACAAAGTCATAGGATTCAGCAGGATCAGATCTTTGACAATCTAGGTCTTATAAAGCCAAGAAATATTCTATTTCGGAGTCTGAGACCTCATTGACCTTGATCGGGCTGATTGAGCTCAAATGAGCGTCATTTCGATTCCTCAATTTTCTCAAAATAAGACGACATGCTCTTTTGTTTTTAAACCCTAATGATGTGTGTTTTTTTTTTGTCTGTTTGCAAGATTTTTTTACATCGGTTTTCAAAGTGGCATTCTAGCCAGCATCTAGTTTAGGCATAGGAGGTTCACTTAAATCGAATTCAATAGCCTATTGCTCATGTGAATATTGACTTGGCATTACTTCGTCTGGAGGATTTCTGTTTAGAGAGTCTGGTTCATTATTTGGAATGTCAGACTGTTTTTTCATCAGTGGTTCATTCGAATTAGGGCTTTCTATAGGAATGGTTGTAGAAAAACCATTTCTTGTTAAAAATCCATCCCAACAATCACCCACGGTTTTCAAATGGTGAATCAACAGAATTTTAATCAAGCCATGGTGTAAAATAATAGAGTCAAGGCTCTGTCTCTTATACCTTTTAAACATTTTGTATAGGCTTCTCAACAGATAGAAAGGCATGTTTAATTTAAATCCAATGAAATGAATAAGAGGTCATATATGCTAGAGGAAAACTAAACCATAATGACCCTCACAGGTCACAAATTGTTTGAGAATCGACTACAGGCCATGCCACCTAGGTTTAACCAAAGAAAAGGGGATACCGTTTTCGCAACAATTGATTTTCCTGGAGGTCATGAAGAGGCTTCAAGGTACTTCTTCGATCTTAGAGTTTTTGAACCATTTCTCGCCAGTGGATGGAATCCATATGGCTTTACTCAAAAAATCCTCGATTACCTCTAACTGAGTATCTCCAATATTCGCTCTGCATCCATCGAAAGTCTGTACGAAGGCCTTCGCCACCTGAAGGTTATGGCCTTCGAACGTTTTAAGGAAGTCATCCCAGCCTTGGCTCTTTATATCTTCGATCGCATCATTGTGTGATAGAAATGTCTGAGAGCCATTCGGCTCCAAATGAAAAACAAGAGCCATTACAAATGTGACTAGGATGTAACAGGGGTAACTCAAAATAGTTCCATGTTTGGATGGTAGGAGCGATAGGAACAGATCTGAATGGATAAAAGGGAAACAACCATAATGAAGTCCCTGTGTTATCATAGCATGGACATCGAGGGTTTTATCATGAAGATTTACCATCCCTGGTAATGAAAACCTTAAACACATAATCGATAGCCTATACCCAAAATGAGAGTCTCATTAATTCACTCTGCCAGCAAGGTGAGTTAAGTATAGAGTACAGTAGTTATGCATTGATTAACATGACTACTAGCACGACCATTGTTTTTGCAAAGGGTTTAAATATATCAAAACAAAAAATCTTCATAACTCAAATGAAAACCATCTAAGCATATAAAAAATATATCAATATCCAAAACATTCCAAAGATAAGTCAATCAAGTGTTGGATTTAAATTGGAGATAAGCATGATGACCCTTAAAAAGAATGCCTTGTATAGAAATATAATATGAAACTAAGTTTTCATGTTTGATTCATGCTTTCAGTCATGAATCAAACATAAAACAAAATGAAAATACAAACTTAAATAATTAATGAACATATTTTCTAATCCAGTAATCATCTCAAAATGATAATATTTACAAGATGAGGTGAAGGTAGCTACAAAAAATTTAATTTCTTGTTCAAATTACAAAATCGTGTAGGGCTTTCAACAATGGCAACTTACTGGGTGAAACAGTTACTGGGCGAAGCAGTTATCTCTACATCACAAAAAATTTCATGTTAGGATAGATCAAAATGATTGAAAAATTAAAGAATGGTCGACGGTAAGTCAAGCATCCCGATCAAAATAAAAAAATCACACATTCTAGTGTTAGATGTGTTTCTTTCCAAATGAAATCTGGTGACAAGCTTTAATTACGAGTGAGACAATGTTTAGGAAAATGACTATGATACTATTGGGAGGGCCTGCGCTACCAGTAGGAATCCATAGCCTCGGCAGGGATGTCACTTAACCCACTCTAACACCTCTACCCGTCCAAGAAATATCAGTTCAAGATGAAGGACATTTTACGATTTATACCAAAAAGTTAAACTGATAATTTTCTTCAACTCGACATTTCTTCGTTGCCAGGAGGCCTGTTCAGTACGGCGGGTTCACAGACACTTCCCATAGTTTACAGTTCTTTCATCTCTCTAGAATTTATTTACAATTTGACATAATATTTATGATCTTCAGGAGAGCGGGGTGATGCTGAAAATTTCATACTTCGAACAACTTTATATTTTTCAATTTAATTTCTCATTTGATGGCCTTCATCATTATCTGAACTCGGTTTTTTGTCAAGAAAAACTTTTCGACGACAGGAAGGTATAATTGAGTTGTTTTCTTTAAAAATGTAGACAACGTAAAGAGTTTTAATGATGATCGTATCTCCATATGATTATAAAATTAAACCAGTAAGGCTATTTTGATCCAGGTGGATATCGGTGGCCACCCACCCTTTCCAACTGGCTCAAAACAATTTTCTGGCAATTTTGGCAATTTACTATTTTTAGCAGGTTTTAACTTCCGGGGCCATTTTGAGGGCCTAAATGAAGGTTTTTTGAGATAGAGGTTCTCAATTATAGCCAAAGGCATCATTGAGACCCCAAAATGAATCTCCTC